>PVKA01017198.1:0-46312 GCA_004027165.1 Ctenomys sociabilis
TACAGAGTTGATGAATTAATACATTGCAAACTGTTTTCATAACGTTTTGGTACTGTACAAGGTGCATACATGAAATTATATTTACAGGTTTTTTTATAGCTGAATTATATCAAAGATTCAATAATTATTTACCTAGTGGATGACCATAGCACTAAAAGCCAACATAATATCCTGTCCAACCACCATTAGTGCAGATCTTAATATTTTCCAGTGAAGCATGTGTCAATCTCAATTATCAACTTGTCCATTCCCAATTAGAAGACCAATAAATTCTGATTCAGAAAGAAGTGGTAAAGAACACTGACATGATGAACCAGCTGTTCCATATGATTAGTAAACAATCTAATCTAAGTAACTATCTACAAAAAAAAAAAAAAGTACGGTTTTGGTCTTTCTCATCTTGCAAGATGGTGAGTGAAAAAACTGAGAAGCCAGACACTAAAGAGAAGAAACCCAAAGCCAAGAAGGCTTCTGCCAGTGGTACTGGTAAAAAGAGTAAGGTGAAGGCAAAAGAAGTCTAAGAAGAAACAGCTCCACTGCAGCCAAAATCCTGTCCTGGTTAAAGGAATTGGTAGATACTCTGATGTGCTATGTATTCCAGAAAGGGTTTGTACAAGAGAAAGTACTCAACTGCTAAATAAAAGGTTGAGAAAAAAAAAAGAAAAAAGTTCTTGCTACAACCACAAAACCAGTCCATAGGAATAAGAATGGAGATACCCAGGTAGTTATGCTTTGAAAAATGCCTAGATATTGCCTTACTAAAGATGTGCCCCAAAAGCTCTTGAGCCACAAGAAACCCTTCAGTCAGCATGTGAGGAAACTTGGAGCTAGCATCACTCCCAATGCCATATTGATCATCCTCACAGGGTGTCACACAGGCAAGAGAATGGTCTTCCTGAAGCAGTTGGCTAGTGGCCTACTACTTGTGACAGGGCCTGTTAGCCTTAAATAATGTTGCTCTATGAAGAACACACCATAATCTGTCATTGCTACCTCTACAAAAACTGCTATCAGTAAAGTCAAAATCCCTAAACACCTCACTGATGCTTACTTCAAGAAGAAGTTGCAGAAACCCAGACACTAGAAGGGTGAGATCTTCAACACTTTGAAAGAGAGATACCAGATTTCAGAGCAGCACAAGATGGATCAGAAAGTGGTGGACTCAGATTGTAGCAAAAATCAAAGCTATCCCTCAGCTCTGAGCCTACCTATGATCTGTTTTTGCTCTGAAAAATGGAATTAATTGCCATAAATCAGTGTTCTAAATTTCTTACTAAGAACTTAATTAAATACCTGATACATTTTTTTAAAAAGTACATTTTTGCTGAATGAATAATTCCCTGGATAAATAAATAATTTTGCTGAATAAGTAAAAGAATAATTTTGATGAATAATTTCCTCTCCAGGAATAATCCTCCCCATATCCAGTTTTTCCAATCTTTAACAGTATTTCTCTCTTTAAACTTCTATGTTCATTCATTCATTCACTCATTCACTTGACAAGCATTAACTACCCAATAAGACCAGTGCTTTGTGTGATTCCCTCTTTGAAAACGGCAGGGGTGGTGCACATAAATATCCACATAAACACACATCAGTGATACGCCCACTTGCAAATAGTTTTATACTTCCAAATTAAGTAGCATATCAACTACTTAATTTCATGTGTAAATACAATGTGTGAATAAATATATACATGGAAAGGAAGCAGAGAAGTAATTGTATAAGGAGCAACTCAAATTGCATTAAAAGAATAGGAAAAAGATCACAACGACTCATGAGTAAATGTAAACATTTAACACAAAAAACAGCATCAACCTGCACTCCACATCAACTGCTCTGTCTACATGCCGAGTGCTCTCTGCTTTCCTTATGGGATGTGTGTAGCCAACCTCTATTTTTAAAGCTACTGGTCAAATATCTGTGCCATAAGCTTTTAACTGACAAGTAATTATATTTCACCTTGCAAAAGAAAATTAGGCATAAAGCAACTCCACAAAAATTGATAACCTTATTTCATAAAAATGACAAAAGGAACTTGAGCAAGATAACACCATTTTTGTGTTACCATCCATTAAATTTAAATTTGATGTTGCTTTTTACAACACATATCATGGACTCAAAAATAGATGAACAATCACTGCATTTAAACATTGCCCCTCCAAAAAAGAGGAGGCAATACTATTATTTGTATTTCTTGTTCAAATATTCTAAGAATAAATGAATTGTTTGCAGAAATTATGCATTTCCTGTGGGTAACACTTACCCACTGGCTTTGAGGCTTTCTTGTGACACAAAGTGCAGAGCACTTTGAGGGTGGTTACGGATGCAATGGCACAGAAAAGGCTTTTAACTTTGGCTCATTTCCTCTGACCACCATGCCTCCATTCAAAATTATAACCTCTCAAAGCTATGGATCCCTTAAAACTGGCTTTTAAACTAGCTTTCTACGGTATTATCTCAAAATAAGAACACTTTGTTACTTGAAAATAAAAGCACAAAATTATTGGGCTCAATAACTGTTCTCATTATTGCAAACCAATAAATGAACCTCAGCAAAAACTGTTTTATCCTAACAGCTCTTGCTTATCAAGCTGCCAAGAAACAAATCCAAAAGAAACTAAAAGAAAAGAAAATGGCTTTAACAATATTGATGGGTTCCTATTCCGAAGCTAAATCAGAAATGGCCAGCACATACCTCATGTTCTGTTTTCTTCCATAAAGGAATCTTAAGCTAAATACAAAAGAAAAATCTGTCATTTATATCTCAAATGATAATAATTTTGAAATCTAAAATACTACAGAAATCTCATTTTAGCCTAGGTTTTTCTTTTATAATATTTCCCATACCAAATGTTACCTGCTAAACCAAATCACTTTTCAAATGAATGAAGTGCTTTGTAGCCAAAGGAGAGTGGTAATAGGGCTAGGAGACATAAGAAATATCTGGCCCTTCTCCTTGGTTGAGGCAAAGGAACTCAACAAGATCAGGACCAAATATTCAATCAGTTGTTTAGAGAAGTGCAAGGAAATAGCCAGAATTGGTGTGAGACTGGTCACGCCATGAGAAATGCACAAACAAATGAGAATGTTGATTACAGGAGCCACTTTTTTCCCACCGTTGGAGAACTAAAGTACAAGTACTAAGAATGATTGAAAAATAAAGCCTGTTATTCGGGACTGGAATTATAAATATGAGTGGGAATATATTTTAGGCACATGGCTGCAGAAGAATGTTTGCATGACTCTGCACATACAAACCTTCATTTCTTAATTTTGTTCACTGAAAAATCTGGAGGAAAAAGGCAGCCAGTAGAAATGAGCATCTCTGCAACTCAAATCTTATTTTCTCAGTATCATTCTCCATTAAAAGGATGCAGAAGTGCCAAAACTGGAGCAAAAAAAAAAAAAAACTGAAAGAAGCAAAACATAAGATATTATAAACCAATAAACAAGACTCTAGCAAGACTGTTGTATTTCAGTAGCTGTTGTTTACTAAGATGTCAGTGACCTGAGAACACAGCAGCCTTTCTTCAATAATTGTGCCTTAGAATATGCAGTCTCAATTTATTCATGAGGAAATAGTAAAGAAAGCCAGAGGGAAAGGCACAATGTAACTGTACTTCACACAAGGGTCAAGGTAGAAACATGCAGGGCAAGGCTGAGGAATAGTTCCATGTTGAATGAAGCCAAAGGCCCCAAACAATGAAATATTAGGCATGAGTACTGGACCAATTAAGAATACCAATGAGAAAACTTGGGGATATGATTTGAATCTGAGAAGAAATGACAATATTCCATCAGCATTCATTTCATATTTTTTGGTTATATTGAAGAGACGTACTAAAACATTCTTGTTTCTAGAATATAGACACTGAAATACTAAGTAAGGACAAAGTAAGTCTGCAACTTACTTTCGAGCAAAGAAAAAAACCTCCAAAACAAAAATCATGGAAGTAACGGGGGAAGAGAGAGAGAAAGGAAGGAAAGAGGGAGAAAATAAGGCAATTAAAATAAATGTTAATAATAGAAATACTAGTGGAAAACATTTATGAGCTATGTGTCTTATTCTTGTAATGTTTCTATAAGTTTAAAATCTTGTAAAACAAAAAGATCAAAACAGAAATATCTGGCCTTAAATGCTCATACACTATTGAGAAAGCATAACTTTCTGTGAAAGGCCACAATCTCCTGCAAATTTTATGAAACAAAAGTAACAACAAAAAGGATAGTTAGAGCCAGGAAGATAGCTCAGTAGAATAAGCACTTGCCTGGCAAGTGCAAGGTCCTGAGTTCAATCCCTAGTGCTGAAAAAAAAAGGATAGTTACCACCAGGCAAAATATAGTCCATCTACAATCCTAAAAGCATGCAAATAAGGGTTAAAAAGATTTACATCTGCAAAATCCGAACATAGGGTGCCCCAGGAGATGGCTCAGTAGAATAAGCACTTGCCTGGCAAGCACAATCCCCAGTTCTGAAAAAAAATCTGAACACTTGGTTGATTAAACATGACGTGTAATGGGGAATAATAAACATTACAAGAATAAAATTAGAGAAAATCTGTTAGTCATGAACTAAGATCCATATAAACAAAGAGGAGCATTGTCCAGATGCCCCTTTGGGGAAGAACTGGTCACTGCCCACATGCCAACAGTGTGGTCAGCAGACAGCCTGCAGGGCATAAGGCTTTGATATCTGCCTTGTCTCCCCACTTCCTCTTCCCCAGTGTGATCCTAATACAAATCTTATAGTCCAAACTTCAGTCCAGCCTCTGCTTCTTTGTGTAGCTTGATACAGACACATTGTATAATTTTGCCTGGTAAAGAGTAACTTTTTTCCCAACTTAGAAGACAGTTATTCATTTTTTTCAGGTAAATTCTATCTCTAACTCTGATCCATTTACTTTCTCATACTGTGTGACAAAGGAATTGGACCTTCCCCTTTTCATGTGAGCCAAATATAAAAGATAATCATTATTTAAACAACAAATTTCCTTCTTATGGTCCATTAGCTCCTGCTGCTTCTTCCTGAAGTGAAATTGAAATACAACAAAATGATTTCCATGGCAATAAACAATAATCTAGTAAATGTGACTGTGTGATGTAGCAACAGAATAAAACAAGAGGAAATTATGGGACTGAAGGAAGGCTAAATTTCAGTTTCTATATGTGTATTTTTATATCACATCTCAAAACAAAGAAAGCATGAACAAATGCAGACACACACACCAATCAACTATGAAGAGTAAAATTCTGATTATAGTATAAGTTTAAAAGGGACTTTAATAACCAACTTATAATAATACTGCCTACTTCACTACCAAAACATATTCAACTAATATAAACCATATCTTATAAGCTTAAGAATTCTTACAAATTTTAATTGGAAGTGTATTGTCTATTAATATAGTGGTCCAAATCATTAACCATTAAACCCATTTGTTTCCTTTTTCACAGTAAGATAGCTCATAACCAATCTTTCAGGTGAAAGATTACTGAAGGACTAAATTGTCTCCAGAAAACATACAAAAAAGAGGAACTGGAGACTTTGTGAGCTAGGTCACAGATCTCTTGGGAGATGGCTAACTATTTCGATGCCACTCGCTGCCTTTACCACACATGTGGCATCCTTGTACAGCACGGCTCCATGAATGGCTCTACCAGTCCCTCTCTGTTATGCAGGTGTCTTCTTCACCCCCTGACCCAGGGGCAGCAAATCTATGGCAGTGTGCCACAGCCAGCTGCTATCTGTCATTGAAGTTCTAAAGAGTTCGCCATCACTGTTCTGCTATATACTGACCAACAGTTGTTTTGGGCCCACACTTATTTCCAGCTATTCTGGTTCACTATACTCATATCACTTAACTAAGTTGTCTAGAAACTGATAAAATATGAGTGCAAAAGGGACCAATATATTTGCATCTAAGAAACTAAATACAATGCTTTAAGTTTGCTAAGGATTAATCACTACACATAAACAACTGGTTACAAGTGGTACTAAACTGCAATATATTAAGGGGAAATAAATCAAACCTAGAAGGCTTCTGCATGCTTTGTAAAGACCTTAGAACTTTGATCATTTTTAATAACACAAATAGTGTGTGTGCATTATATAAAACTGTCAATGCAAAACTGTAAACATTTTAAAATAAAAGTCTTAGGCCTTCCAAGAAATGATGGTAAATAGACAAACAAGAAAACATTATCCATTCAAGGAGGCCTGGTGTGGATTACTTAACACATAATAATGCGACTACACCTCTCTTTTATACACAACTATCAGCTCTAACTGGAATCCCTCTCCTTTGTTCTTAATGATGACACTGATTGGCCATTGCTTTCCTGTCCTTGACCCAACAAAAGCACTTTTGTGATTTCAGATTACTCAGGCTAACTCTTTTTGAAAGGCAGTGAAGACTCAGAAATTGTCTTTTCTGAGTCAAAAACATCATACTACAGTTACACATACACACGCATGTGTATAGCAACCCAATTCCCAAGAGCTGAATCTTGGAAGTAGACTATATATCTATCAGCACAATAGGCAGAACAAATTGATTTTTTTAAAAAATAAATTCTGTAGTATCATAAAAGAATTATAGTATTAAAAATGATTAAAACTTTAGCTCTAATAATATCCCTTTGAACTATATATATATATACATATATATATATAACTTTTTTTTTTTTTTTTTTTTTTGGCAGAACCGGGGATTGAACTCAGGCCCTTGTGCTTGCCAGGGAAGCACTTATTCCACTGAGCCATCTCCCCAGCCCCCATATATATATATGCATACACACACACATATGTATATAGAAAGAGATTTAAATATATATATATATATATGAGACATTTTTAAAAATTACCTGAACGTATCCTTTCCAAAGATACATTATATATGACAATTCCTATAGCAATTCTGAAAATAAGTTGATGGACCAGTATTTACTACTTATGAGGTTCCTCCAACATCAAAAACTAAGAAAAATGTTATCCAAGTCATGGTCATGTCAAGCAATTCACATGGTTCACCATGCACTGGATCTTAACATACAAGCTCAGGTGGATTAAATAATCAAGAGAAACAATAGAATTAGAAGAACAAAGGTTCATTATGTAAACAACATAAGATTTTTGAATATTATTGTTGTTCAACATTAGTGAATAAAATGAAGGAAAATATTTTCTTGGATATTCTCTTCAGTATTATATACTCATTGGATTTAAAAAACACTAATAATAAATGCAGAAACAAATTCTTGATTCACTAGCACTCTACAAATCCAATGTATTTAAAACAAAGCTAGCCTAAAGCCTTCTATCTTAGAAGTACTTACGGTATCTCAGCTGGCATTTGTGGCCACCAGTATTAATTTCCCTTATACACATTCATAAATTACCTATATAATGAAATGAATAGTCTTTTTCTTTCAGAACCAATAAGCCTCAATTTATGACAAAGCCAAATTAAAACTCAAGAGCTCATTCAAGATGCTCTGTATCTACATATCCAATTGATTCCCTATTATTATTGCCTTCTTAATAGGAGATTATCAACAGAAAATGCCTCTTCAAACCTTACCATACCCATAGTTCAACAAACACATTACTTTTATTTATGTCTATTTATATCTGTTCTTTCTATGGTCTTCCCCACATAGTAAATCCTCTTCCTCCTGTCCAAAGATTTTCCAGCTTGCGAGAAGCAATATTCCCTCCAAAAAGTCCTGCCAGGCAATTCAATTTCAAACTATTTCCTATCTTATATATAGTGTTGACACTGTCAGTCTTATATGATTCTAAATTACTCTCAGATGTTTTAATATCAACTAGATAACAATCATTAAAGTTAGATTGTTTATTTGTACTCTCTACAGTATTTAAGTGTCAACTGGTGAATAGTATTCTAATTATATAAGCTGTTTAAATATAATAATAAAATGTCATCCAGATTTGTTTACATGTGAAGAAACTAAAGACAAAAGTATATCAGCTACTCCAAAATTATATGTTTGAATCCAACCTAAAAACTCAAACTCTGTGTTTTTCAGATTGTAAAGAATGCCACAGATGGTTGCAAAAGGGTAGGAGAGAGGAACCCTCCTTGTGTAATATTAGTAGTTATTAATGTTGGGCACCTTCTATTCAAAAGCATCATAAATACCAAACACAGAATTGGCATAACAATTAAATGTACAATACTTCAGCAAAATTAGTGATGACACTGAAATCTTTGTATTTATTTTTAACCAAATGTTCTCTGATACTTGGAACAACTCCAAACATATGTACTAATTAATATCAATGGCAATATAATGCACAAGTTTTATAACAAAAACCTGAATGTCTGCCATATTCAATATTGTGCTATTTCATAATACTCTACCTGCTTAGCTAGAAAACACAGTACATTACCACATAAACTCAAAGAAGCCAACATATTTGCTAAAATATTTTGGAGCACAAAACATATATATATGTTACCTTATTGGAAACAAATATATATATATATATATATTTGTATTTTTAGGGAAGGGCCTACAGGGTGTTCAGGGTTTCACTACTAGATCTGGACTCCTAGTGATCCACCTGTTTATAGCCTCCCAAGAGCTGGGATTGCAGACACATACCACCACGCCCCGTCTCAATTGCTGTCTCAGCAAGTCCCAAGGAGGGTCGGCAGGGCGGGCTATGGGATCGCACCCTTGGCCCCTGCGCCTGTTGCAGATGCTTTAATCCAGCTATTTGGCTGGCTCTTTTATAAATTCATTTTAAAAGGTAACCAGCATCCAAAGGAATCAAGTTTAGCACAATACAATTACAAACAGTCAGATCCTGGAAACAAGCCTAGGAGAGACAAGGAAACCAGACCACAACTCATAACATCCAAATCCAAGCTCTATTACTTCCGTGGCAGGGGCAGGATGACTGCTGACTGCAGCTGGAGTGAAGTGTGAAGAATTTCTTGAAACAAGAGAATCTGAGAAGCTGCAGAAAGAGGGATGCCTGCTCTTTGGCCAAGTGCCTCTGGTTGAAACTGATAGGATAGTGCTGACACAGACCAGAGCCACCCTTAGCTACCATGCTGCTAAGTACAACCTGTGCGGGAAGAACTTGAAGGAGAGAGTCAGGATCCATATGTACGGTGATGGCACCCTGGACCATGATAGTGAATCGCAGTGGCTCCATTCAAACCTCCTGGGGACAGACAGAGGAGGCCCACGGGGCAATTGTGCAGAAAGTTAAAACTCGCTATTTCCCTATTTTTGAAAACATTTTGAAAGACCATGGAGAGAATTACCTTATTGGAAACAAATTCAGCTGGGCCGACATACAACTGCTGGAAGCTATTCTGATGGTGGAAGAACTCGATTCTGCAGTTCTTTCCAACTTCCCTCTCTCTGATAAAGGCATTTAAGACAAGAATCAGCAACATTCCTACCATTAAGAAGTTTCTGCAGACTGGAAGCCACCCCCAGACAGCCACTACATGGAAACTGTCAAACACATCCTGCAGTGGTGAGCACACAAGGCACAGGATGAGTAGAGCCCTCAGCAATACCACCACCCATCAGCTACCACAGGACACAAGCAAGCTGTAGGTAATAGGAGCAAAGAGTCTGAAAAGACCAAATCCATGCTGCTATCAGCAACAATGCAAATTAAGTGCAATATGAAACCAAAATAAAAGTAAACATAAAAATGTTCAACACCAAAAGCTGAAATACTGGGAGAATTCAGTGAAGATACTGAGAATTTTTAGCGGGAAAAACATAATAAAGCTTGTCCAACTGCTATTGTAACAATGAAAAACGTATTTCCTAATGATCTCATCTAAAACACATTATATTTCTCAGAATACAAATGCACTCAAATATAATAGGCACATAAAGAGTACTAATTACCTTCTCTTAATAAATAACAAATGGCTTTGGAACACAACTCTGAAAAGTTTTGAATGCTTTTTGGAACATTCTTTTTCTATTTAAGAACATGCAACTACATACGACATTCAATGGAAAACAGAAGCAATTAGTTATTTCAGGAAGGCGCAAAGAAAGCCTATCAGCTCTATTTTCCGTCTATTTAAAAAAAAGTCTTAAGTATGGAGAGCACATTGCCTCATTCTTAAGGTCCCTATATTGAAAAATATCATTCATTCTAAATGTTCATCTTTGACAAAGACAATAATATCAAACAGCAGCCCACAATTCCCTAAAGGAATGATGTCAATTGGTATTTCTTAAATTAATTCAGTGACCTACAGTAATGTGAGTTCTTGATACATAATCTCTGTCAGTAGGCAATACAAAAATTTCAGAACTTCTACTGTCTGAACACCAAAATGCAAACAAAAATTACATACATATACAGGAGTTCTTTAATTACTACTTCACTTACATCTTTTACTTACAGTAAAATCAGAAAAATAAAAAATACACTAGGTGTAGATTGCTAGAATTATGATTTCACAAATTATGCAAAGTTGAACTGAGATTTCTAATATTTAATCAGTCATCCCTCTAAACTAAGACAATAGAAGCCTATGAAATTCCTTTATCCAAAAATGGCTTAGTGAACTTCATATGTGCATAAGTAGCTCATGTTTCATGGAAACATGAAATGGTGTTTCAAAGGCCTTAACAAATAGAAATGTTCAGATTTAAAGGACATGTCTTTTATCTCCAAACTCTTGGTCTCTGCTTTCACCACTCCCAAGTACTACAGGTAGACAGCTTCCAATGTAAAGACTAGCTAAACAGTCAGAAACACAAAGCTCCAACTATATCATCTTTAACACATAACCTTAGAGCACCCATCAAAACACATTTTTGGTTGTTTTTTTGTTTTGTTTTTTTATATTAATTTTATTGAAAAAGAAGTAGCAATGAGACAGTTTCAAAACAGGTTAGGAGGACAGTTACAATAATTAATACATTGCATATTTTTGCCTTCATAGTAGTAATTCATAGAATAAGATATGTAATCATGATACCTTGTCTAAACACTATTCAAAATTTTCTTCTCACTGAACTAAGAGAAAGTACTGTATATGTATGCTATTTTGTATATAAACATATATATTTTTCCACTACAAAATGGTCCTTCATTTATATCACCCTTTTATTTTACTTTTGTCAGAGATGAGTATTTAATTGCTGTTCATATATTGTAGGTGCATGAATTCAGGAAAGCAACCCAATACAGTACAGTAGTTTATAATTGTAGTGGGTTATCTGCAGGACTGGCAATGTCAGAAGTTGTTTTTAGGGTGTTTTTTGTTTTTGTTTTTGTACAGGGTCTCACTATGCAGTGCACATTCACAGTGATCCTCCTGCTTTTTGCCTCCCTAGTGCTGGAATTATAGGCTCGCGCCACCATGCCCGGAGTGTATCACCGGCTCAGCGCACCCGAAGGCAGGGCCAGTGCAGCATGCAGAACCAGGGATCAAACCCTGGTCCCTGCACTTACCTAAGCAAGTCAGAAGTTGTTGACTTGAACCTTTTATAGCTCAGCATATTATCATGGCTTTATTTTTTACACCTCATTTTTATAGTTCTCTGCTGGATAATTAAGACCAAGATAAAGAAACACCTATATAACAAAAAAATGTAACTTTTGTATCTGACAAGGTCAGTCAAATCCCCTCAGGATTTGCCCTGAAACCCTATACAGCAGTTTGTCAGTGTCAGCCATGTGGATGAATCATGGCCATTGCTTGACCAGTTCACTCTCTGTGAAAGCCTGAGAGAATGTTTTCTCTCCATGTGACTGTCTTTAGGCACACTCTACCTCACCAATCACTTTCCCCTTTGGTTCCATAATCTCCTTGATCAGAAAATTTGGGACACCACTGAGTTACAGGATGTTATAGTACAAGTTCTCTTCTGTCCTGAGTCCACACTGACCTTGATGGTTAAGGCAATCATCCTGAGAAATCTCTATCAGGTTTTTGAAACTAGCACTTAATTGGTAGGATTCTCACCCTAACTAACTATATATGCTGATACCTGTGAACTAAGCAACTGCACTGAAAATAGCAATTTGTAGTACTAGGGCCATAATTGGAATCTCTGTCATTCTGGTCTTCTAAAAGCATAGTGCTTCTAATGTCCTATCAATTACTGCTATATTCTCTCTCAAATAAATGTTTGTTTAAAAGAAAAGGTGATAAATGAAAACAAGGGAGAAGAAAAAATGTCATAGGACTGTCCTCCTACAATGCTGTATATGGTTACACTTCTAAATTTCTGTATAAAAAATTGTAATTGTTTATTTCTATTTTTTTACTATTTTTTTTTTACTTTTTTCACATTCTGTAGGGATTTAAAGTTTAGCATATCAATGATTCATGAAAAATACCTGATCCATGTTATGTTCAAAGCATTTGATATTCAGACAGATACTGATGTTAAGCTCAACAGCCTATATTTTAGGGTAATAATATCATCATTAAGCTTCTCTTCTGGAGGGTTAACAACTTAAGTTTTCAGATGAAAAAATTAAAGAAAAAGAAGGGCTACAAAGATAGTCAACACTGTGGTCAAAACACATTTGAAACAATGCACTAAAAGTATGTATAGTAATTGGAATTGCAGTTACTAAAACAACTGCAAATAAAAACTGCAATTAGAAATTAAAATTCAAATGTCTAAAATTAAGATAATTTTACATGATAAAATAAGCTCTAAAGAAAAATTCTTGAAGTATATTATCAGAGAACTAATTAGGTCCAAAATAACAGGTGATTTGAATATATTTGAATATTATCTTTTTGAATTTTTACATGAATTATTTGTCTACTGAAAAAATAGGGTAAAATCAAGATAAATATAAATAGTAACTTCTTCACATTCTGAGTCTCTGTCCAATCTTCCCCTTTCTGTCACTGGCTGGATTAGCCCAGATTGTTCCTGACTTGCAAGTACTATAATATCCTATAACCTGTACACAGCTTATGTGTCTTTTTTCCCAACCATTCACTATCAAGTTCGAAATCAGTAAAATACAACCTGTAAGCCAAATCCAGCTCACTATGTTTATGTACATAAAATGTAATTGAATCATAGCCACATTCATAGTTTATTGTCTATAGCTACTTTCATTTTTTATTTCTTTTATTTTTTATTAATTTCATTGAGAAACAAATAGCAATGAGACAGTTTCAAAACAGTTTAGTAGGACAGTTACAATAATTAATACATTGCATATTATTGACTTTGTAGTAGTTGTTCATAGTATACAAGATGCAGACATGATATCCTGTCCAAACACTATTAGTACAAATCTTTCTTCTCATTGAATTAAGAGAAAATATTTATATATCTATCATAACTATTTTATATATTCAGATACAAAATGGTCCTTCATTTATATTCCCCTTTTTTATTTACTTTTGTCAGAGATGGGTTTTCGATTGCCATTTAAATATTGTAGGTTGATGAATTCAGCAAAATAATCCAATATAGTCCATAATAGTAGTGGGTTATCCATAGGACTAGCAAGGTCAGAAATTGTTGACATGAACCTTTTACAGCTCAGCATATTAATATGGCTTTGCTTTTTATGCCTTGTTTTTATGCTTCTCTGCAGGATGGTTAAGACCAAGATAAAGCAAGACCTATATAACAAGAAATGTTACTTCTGTGTCTGACAAGGCCAGCCAAATCCCTTCAGGATTTACCCTGAAACTTTGTACAGCAGTTTGTAGATCCGTTGTCAGTGTCAACTATGTGGATGAGTCATGGCTACTTCTTGACCAGTTTGCTCTCTGTGAAAACCTGAGAGAATGTTTTCTTTCCATGTGACTCTCCTTAGGCATACTCTATCTTGCCAATCACTTTCCTCTATGGCCCCATAATCTCCTTGCTCAGAAAATTTGGTAATCCACTAAGTTACAGGATGTTACAGTACAGGTTCACTTATGTCCTAAGTCCTCACTGACCTTGAATGGCTAGGGCCAAAATGTTGGCTGCCCTTGCAGCCCTTCTTTTTACTAATTTTTGGTCTGCAAACTTAAGTTGTGAACCCGCCATAAGAGAAGCTTAATGATATTATTACTCTATGACAGCAGGGGAAACAGATACTTTCATATTAGAATATCAGATAAGAATAGTGAAGACAATAACATAAACTTCAAATAGCATTTCTGAGACTTCAGAAATTCCTTCAAACAAATTCTATCTAAGGGAGCTCCCTAAGAACCAAAGCTTTTTTCATATCCTAACAACTCCCAAAATTCTGTCTTCACTCCGACATAGGTTTGTATCTTAACTTCTCAAGCCACACTTATTCTTGAATGTCAAATAGACAAAAGTTTAATACTTGTAAACTAGAAATTTCAATTTCCACCACCTCCACCTATTCCCATGTTGCTAATAGCTCAACAAAACAATTACATTCATTCAACTATGTATACCAAACACAATAGAACCTTTCTCAACTTCACTTTCTCTCATAGTATATATCGCAACTATCAAACAATGACATCTTCAAAGCATACTCAGAATCTGGCCACTTTTCACCTGCTACCACCATAACCCAAGCCAAGGCCAATTTTCAAATAGGGTACTTGATGCTGCCCTGCTATATGTCCCATACATTCATTCTCATTTCCAGAGTATCTAGAATGATCATGGAACTCAATTGCTGTGCTTTCATCTTTTACTTGCTCTTCTGTGAACAGAATTCTCCCACAAGATATCATGTTAGTTTCTTCCTTCACTTTACATGTTTCTGATCAAACATTATTTCAAATGAGAGGTTTCAGTCACTCTAAGTTAGTGATTCCTATCAAATCTATAACCCTGCTACAGCTGGATTCCCCAGCACAGAGTAACACTCTAAAACTTGCATAGCCTATGGAAAGTATTCTCAGGAGCAACTAGCAAGGAAAGAAGAAAATCAAACTAGTAGATGGAAAAGCTGAACCTTAAGGCATATGTAACAAAAGCTTTGCCCACAGAAACTTCTGTGGTAGAAATGAAAAGTTCATATTTTTTTCTAATTGAGGCAAGGCTATATTTTTGAACTCACATATTAATTCATTATAAGATTCAGAGTACCACCAGAGAAAGGGACTGAAAGTTGGTTAAGACACATAAGTAGCATGCTTAAGCAAGTGTGTAAACAGAAACCAAAATGAGGTGCTATTTCATAAACACTATACAAACTAGAGGAAAAAAACAAATATGAAATAGTAGAGAATATGTAGAGAGAGTCAAACACTCCGACATTGCTGACAGGAATGCAAAAGTCCCAAATAAATATGGCTGGGAAAACAGTTGCCAGTCCCAAAGTTCAAAGAAATAAGATAACATGCACAAAGTCATAGAGCTAAATATACCGCAAATATAATAACTCATAATCATAAAAATAAATCATGCTGCTTTTTATATGCCAAACAAAAGTATTTATACTACCAGAAAATCCAAAAGATTACAATAAAAATACCTGCTGAATTCACCATAGCATAGCACAGACTAGCCAATAAACAACCAACTTACAATACTTCTGATTATCTGTTAAGCACTGAAACAAGAAATAAATATAATGTTCACAAAAAGTTCATATTCACAGAGATTTAAGTCTTATGAAAATATAAAGAATGCTCATGACCAAATAACTATGTTCAGACAGATATAGAAACACCACTGGGGTATATTTAAATGAAGTTTTATCCTGTAACAGTCATGCTTAAAATACAAACACTGAATCATACACTCTATATAATAAAGATCTTCATAGAAAATCATGTAACAAAACTTCAGGCACATCATTGTCCCTATAACAGAAGACCAAGCACAATGAGACAAGATGAGATGACAAGATGTTTTATCTTTTTGTATAAAAATTTAGTAATAAATTCCACATGGCAGTAAATCAATATAAATGGCAAACACAGCAACACTAACTTTCTGTGTATCTCTGAGGAAAACACGTTCAAATCTAGACATAGCTCTAGAAAGCACAGCTGAGAAAACACAGTTAGATGATAAATGAGCCAAATAGTACATAGTTAATATTAAAAATAAGTCATAAAAATGATCAACAAGTTTATCTTATTTGACCTCAATGTATTTGAAACAGTCTAATAAAATACAATTCACTGCCGGGCGTGGTGGCGCAGGCCTGTAATCCCAGCACTCGGGAGGCTGAGGCAGGAGGATTGTTGTGAGTTCCAGACCAGCCTGAGCTACAAAGTGAGCTTAAGGCCAGCCTGAACTGCATAGTGAGACTCTGTCTCAAAAAGACAAAAAGACAAAAAAAAAATAAATAAATAAAATACAATTCACAGAGAAAGAGGATATGTAGCTAAAATTGGACTCACCTTCAATACCTTTGCAGTATAGGACTGAAAACTTACCTCAGCACTTTCTGTCTAAATGATATATCGATGCAAAGCTAGAATAAAAGTGGTGTAAAAATTATGCCATTTATAAATGAGAATAAATGTTTCTACGTGCTGACAAGCTTCTGTCAGTTAAATTGCTTTTAGGTAGAAATATTTTTCCCTAAACATTTCCTCTAGCAATTTTATTGGAAAACTTTGCACTTAATTTTTGTTCCAAGCTAATAATTAAACAACTACTTTCTGTATTCACTATAGATATGAGAAATATACATTTAAGGCATTCATTTATAATTGAGCAGATCAACATAGAAAATTAATTCCTAACCTTAATTCTCATATATATTTACCTAGAAAGCAATGCATCAATAATAAATTCATGATTCAGTATGGATATCAGCCTACAGTTAAAAATTGCAGATCTCTATATCCAAGCACATCAAATGCCCCACCTGGGTAACATGTAACAATGAGGAACTCTCACGATTCAAAAAGGCTATAGAAAGAATCATTACAAATTATGTGTTTAAGATTCCAATCTATCTGAAAAGAAATTGCGCATGTTGTCAACGTAACAAATGCTGCACAAATGTACAGACAGAAAAAAAAAAAACAACCCTACGAGTCACCTCTGTGGGAAAAAAAATTGACAGTTTCCCTTTTCTAAAGGATTTGGTATAATATTGATTAAATAATCTTATTGTCTCTGTACAAAGACTTCTTTGAAATCCCTAAAGCAAATAAAAACTTAAGAAACACAAAACATGCTTTTTTAAAAGTAATCATGAACCTTTTCACTGACCCAAGCTCGGCCTGCAGAGTGTATTTCTTTTTCTGACTTTAATTGCCCATAATTCACTCTGCAAAGCATATTTCTTTTTCCTACATTTAGTAAATGTGAAACCTCTTTACCATTCCCCTTGCTTTGGCCAATCTTTATTCAAAACAAGAATCTACAAAGAATCTCTAGAAGGAGCCCCTAGCATCCCAGAACCCAGCAACAATAAGAATATACACTTACCAAGAAGAATAACCTAAGTGACATTTACAGAAGTGGAATATACATAAGATTTCAGCATGCATAAAAAAGTAACCAAAGTAGAAAATACACTAGTCTGCAAACAAAAAAGAGAAGGAGGAGGAGCAGCAGGAGGAGGAGGAGAAGGGGAAGGGTAACGAGAGGGATGACAGAAAAGTATTGTAAGCAGTAAGACAACTATTTAATGACAACAGAATTAAAATATAAATCAAGGGGAAAAAAAGGAAAAAGCCCTACAATACTTGGAAATTGAACAATGTACTTCTAAATAACCAAGAAAAGAATTATTTTTAAACCTGTTATTTTTAACCTCTTATTTGCTCTTGAAAATGAAAACATAATACACCAAAATCTATAGGAGAATATTAAAGCACTGTCCATAATAATGTGTCCAAAACGGGCTACACATTAGACTCACAGAGAGCTTTTAAAAAATGTCATTGTATCAATTTAATCAGTTAAATCAAAATTTCAGTGGTTAGGAAACAGGAATTAGTATTTTTTAATAAGCCACCTACTATATTAATTTTCAACAAAATTTGGAAGCAAACTATTTAAAGAAAATTTAGTAGTCTAAAAACACAAACTTTTTAATTTAAGGAGGTAAAAAACATTTAAAACCAAAGTATACAAAAAGAAGGAAATAAGAGAGCTAAAAATAATTAAAGAAACAAGAGACAAACCCAAAAGCTTCTTTTGTATGAATACTAAAAATTGAACTCTGTACCTTATATATTCCAGGCAGGCAGTTATGCTGCTGAGCTATCCCTGGCCCCCTAAAGCTTCTTTGGGGAAAAAAATAATTCAATGATAAATAGCTAGAATAACCAAGGTAATGAAATAAATACAAATTACAAATAATAAAATAAAACAAGAATACTCTACTAATCTATCTCTGACATTAAAACTGTATTAAGGAAATATATTTAATAACTTAGATGTAGAAAATTCCTTATAAATAAAAAAGAAAGTCCATGGTCAATCTCAGAAGTTTCACCCTGTACACTCTTTTCTAAAAATACAAAAAATAATAGCCTAGACAGAAAAAGAAGCCCCTCGCTCTGCAGGAGATTTCTACCTGAGTCTCAATGTCACCTCTCCAGGCATTTTCCTGAGAAATCGCAGAGGGTTTCCTGGATGAACAAACTATGGTATACCCACGCAATCAAATACGAACAAACTAAGATTTTTAATTTACATTACTTAAGCTTCTGATTTTGTGTTAGTTATGCTGCAGTAGAAAACTGAGTCAATTACCTGCAAGCAGACATACCATCAAAGTCAACAAATTAAACTAAAATAAGACACATAAGGTTTTTGTATATTTTGGAAATGAATTTCAAATCATAAAATAGTTTATTTTGCAAAAAGGTGGCATTTGACATTCTGGAAAGCCAAAATATAGCTAGTATATATGATAAAAGTCATACAACAAAAAAGAAAATGCAATAAAAAAAAATCACATAAGAAGTAACATTTTTGAAACAACCCACTTAGCCCCCTCCTGTCTCTCTCAGACAGGAGCTTTCTTTCCCTCAATAAATATATTCTGCTCATAAAAAAGAACATTTTAAGTACTACATAGGATTTTGCCCATTACTACTAAGTAATAATTAAAATGAAAAACAAATTATAACATGTACTGTTTATGATCTCAAAAAACTACAGAGAAAATAAAAAATTTTAAGCCTTCAGAGACAGCAGCTTATAACACCTGAGTGTGATTAAAAATTAATGTAATTCTAAAAAGCAGAGTCTTTCTAGATCCATATTTTTCTACGTACTAGTCTATAGAAAAAAATGAGGACTAGACTAGTAAAACAAGATTTTGAATAAAATCTTTTACATCCTAATATGATAGATACAGAATATATCTATGTCACATAATTAAAAGTCTTGTGAGTAAAGGTTACCATTTAAAAAATGTAAAATAATTGAAATGGAAGAGAACACCATATTAAAACTTTACAGTGCAAAGATCTGTCTTGCTATGACTAAAAGGTAAAAAGAGTGAGTTTTGTTTCCTTTTCTTTTCTCATCAAATTATATTTTTAAAAAAATGATAATATTCTTAGAATTGCAGGTTTCATTATTCTTTCTTCCAATTCTAGGATTCATCAAACTAAATCTAGAGTATCTGTATTGGATTATATTAGTAAGATTTAGAAATCCTATAATAGGATGATAATACATGATATTTAACATAAAAGAGAATATAAAAATTAATTATTAGGAATGGGAATGTATGAGGAGATAATTATGTATCAGTGATATTTAAGTAGGCTATATCTGAGAAGCATTGCATAAGTATGAGCAAAAAATATTAATAAAATACTACTGAAAAAAAGGACAGCTTTCATGAATCTAAAATTTAATCTAGTGGATAAATAGATAAGCAAAGTACAATATGTTCATACTGTAGACTACTATTCAGCTTCAAAAAGGCATGAAATAATTGATACATATTACAATGTGCATGAACCTAAAAAACATTATGCTAATTGAAAGATGCTAGACACAAAAGGTCACATATTATTTCACCTATACAAAATATTTAGAACAGGTATATCCAAACAGACAGAAACTATATCAGTTATTGCCAGAGCTTCAAGGGAGAGAACCTAATGGTAACTGCTTACTGGTATGGAAGATCCTCTTTGGATGGTAAAGTACTTTATAGCTAGATAGAGATGAAATGACAAAGCACTGTGAATGTACTAATGCCACTGAATCATACTTGAAAATAGTTCATCTATTACATGAATTTCATCTTAATTAAACATGCCTAGTCAGCCCAAATATTAATTATAATTAATACATGTAGATGTATAGAGAACATCTATCCCCAGCTTCAGTCAACAGTCAAATATGCAAATAAAAATCAATAGCACATGAATGGAAAATCATTAACTGGCCCATTAAAGCACACATTGAAATGTTACACAGACTGCTTCAAAGGTGACCTATTCATTGCTTTTAACAACAGTGAAAATTGTCTACACTTTGCTAGGCATATAATGAATAAAACATGTGAAGTCTTTGAGAAAATTGTATGTAATAATGTGCTATGGTGGTATCTCACACAACTACCACCAATATGCAAGCTTTCTCTTTTTTCTACTAATTAAATATTCATGATTTTGACAGGTTACTGTCAAAATCCATGTCCTAGCAAGACAGACATACAGCCCAAAATTTGAAATCTGTTTGTACCATTAGGATTAGCAAACAAGGTAGTCAAATAAAAAATTGACTACCATCAACCAAATAATCTACTTTCTTTTTGTATTCGGAAATGTGTTATTAAATTTACTAAGCAAAAATAAAAAGGCAGTAACTCCTGCAAGAGATTTTAACCTTTGCTTTGACAGATATTTTCAACATTTAATTTAGAATTTTTCAATATGACTGGTTATAGATAATTTTCTTTTTTTTTTTTTTTTTTTTTTTTTTTTTTTTTTTTTTTTTTTTTTTTTTTTTTGTCTTTTTGAGACAGGGTCTCACTATGCAGTTCAGGCTGGCCTCGAGCTCACTTTGTAGCTCAGGCTGGTCTCGAACTCACAACAATCCTCCTGTCTCAGCCTCCCGAGTGCTGGGATTACAGGCTAGATAATTTTCTAATAAGATTTAAGGTTACTTTTTCAGTTCAGTATGTAAGGATATAAAAGAATAATACTGTCTTTAATTATGAGAATCATTTGCTTTGCCTATGCTCATAACTAAATCATATATAACATGGAATTTATACTGCTACCCAAAGTATAACATTTCAATCAAAAGTTAGGCAAAATATAATACATATCTTTAGTAAGATAAAATAAAAATCTGGCTTACAGAAACGTGTTAAGATACTAAAGTTACACTAGTACAGAAGCCATTCATGTTTGTAAATTGAAATTTACAGAATGGGCCAGTTAGTGCAACTAACATAAGAGTTAGTTCTTCAGTTGCAGCAGCCACATTTCAAATATTCAACAGTTGTTTGAGGCCAATGGTTATATCCTGAATTGTACAGAATTCAGAGATCTCCATCACTGCAGAAAAACACTTGCTTCTCAGATTCAAATTTATCATCAAACTCCTATGAAGTTCCAGATTCAGGACTCTTCATTTGACAAAGGCTCCTTCAGGACCTGGGAGGAGCAATGTTTCCACATGGTCAAATACTTCAGAAAAGTATGGCCAAGTGACATATTTTAGGCATGAAATATCTTTCTCTTTTCACTTCCACCTCTGTTCTTCTGAGCTCAAGTAATTGAAGTCACAGCAAGCAGCGTAGAGATTAAGCAAGGGCAAAGTTGAACATGTGATATATGCAGTTAGGATTTAGTAAGATGTAAGCCTGTGGTTCTCACATGTCTCCATGTATACCTAATTACTACTGTTTCTGTATAAAAATGACTTCTGAAATACACTTTTTCCCTACTGCCCTAATTTACCTGCAATCTTGACAGGACAGGTGGGAGTCACAGGGCTAAGGAGATATAAACGTCTTCAGTGGTAACTGGGACAACATGGTTAAGAGGAAGGGAAATACACTCTCCAATGTACATAGCCAGAAGATAATCTGTGGGAAATTCTTCCATCAGGAAATGTAATATAGTATCAGCAGACAATTGAGTTTTTACTCAATGCTTATTCAAATCAGAAATTCTTTTACTAGAGTGTAAGTCATTATGTATATATAATTACTACAAATTTAACATTTGTTTAAATTTTTTCTTCAGACACAAAATAAGACAGAACTTACAATCCTGTGCTCATACACTACAAACCTGCAGTAATTTGACAAACACTGAATGTCAGTTTGAAGTTGCATGTTTTACAGACTTCAACTGTTTTGTTTTGTTTCTTGTTTTTTTGTTTGTTTGTATTTTAGGGAAAGATCTACAGGGCAGGATCTCACAACTAGATCGGACTCCTAGTGATCCACCTGTTTAAAGCCTCTCAAGAGTTGGGCTTACAGGCAGGTACCACCACACCCATTCTCAATCACTGCCTCAGCATGTCCCAGGGGTTGGGGGGCAAGGCTGGCACAGCAGGCCCAGGGATTGAGCCCCCGGCCCTTGTGCCTCCTTGCAGGTACTTTAATCTGCTGAGCTATTTGGCTGGCGGCAGACTTTAACTATTAATAATATAAAATTTTAACTATGCTGAAGAAAAGACAAATTTATCCTTATAATCTTTCTGTAGAAAATTTTAAACGCATCATACAGAAAAATGGTCAACCACCATACATCCTAAAGATCAAGAAAATAGTTCAAAAGTATGATGAAGCATTTTTTTTTGGTAGAACTGGGGATTGAACTCAAACCCTTGCACTTGCCAGAGAAGTGCTTATTCTACTGAGCCATCTCCCAAGCCCCTGAAGCATTTTAAAATACTATTTTCTAAATACTGTAATGAGAAATAACCAACAAAGTCCAGAACAAACCTACAAACTGAATACAAAAATCTGTCAGCTACTTCTGGGACAGAGGACTAATAGCTATAATATATAAAACTAAAAAAAAAAAAAGACCCTGAAAAATGAGAGGCCCAATGGAAAAAAAAATGGGCAACTGAAATAAACAGACATTTCTAAGAAGAAAATCAAATAGCCAATAAACACATGAAAAATGTTCAACATTGCTGATCAATAGAGAATGCAAAGTAAAACAACACTGAAGTTCCCTCTTACTCCACAAAGAATGCCTACCTCCAAGAAATCAAATAATGACAAATGCTGGTTAGTCTGTAGGGGAAAAAAGAAAATAAATTATTGTTGGGAATATTAACTTGTGCAGTTACTATGAAAATCATGATGCTGATTTCTCAAAAAACTAAAAATAAAAATTCCACTCAACCCACATATTACCCTTCTAGGCATCATCCTTTTTTAGTTAAAAGCATCAAATTTTAGTGATGTAACACAAATTCACAATACCTACATCTTGGAAGCAGCCTGTAAGTTCAACAGCTGGATAATGAAAAGGTGGCATTATACACAATGGGGTACTACTCTGCCATAAAGAAGGATAATTGTGAGTCATTTTAGGAAAATGATATACCTTGAGATCACAATGTTAAGACACAGCTTAAACATCACAGGAATTATCCTATGCAAAAAAACCAAAGCATAAGTAAGTTAAAGAGCAAGATCAAAGACAGATAATAGTGAATAGAGAGATCTTTTGGGGAATGAAAGGAGGGAATAAAAGATAGAAGAGGAAAGGGAAGGGAAAGTAAAAAGAATTAAGATGTGTTACATACATGGACCAACTCTCCACAAAGAACATAGTGATTATATTTTGTAAATAGATACTAATTTCAAAATGCATGGTATGGTAAGGTCACTGATATATATTGATAGGTCAAAAGAAACTGTTTTCTTGCTGTACCTCCATTTTTAACAAAAATCATTTAAATTCACTTCAACTATAGATGAACTCCCTCATTCTCTCCCATGTAGTTAACCATAAAACAATCTGAGAAAAACAGGACCATAAAAAGGGAAACAAACAGAATAATTTAGGAAGTAGAGTAAATATTAAACCTTAGCATCCTGTGACTAGAAGGTTGCCAGTAGTGTCCACAAAATGTAAACTTTGTAACAGTCATATGGCAATTTTACAGAATTCCTTTGAATGTGGAAATGTGGTTGTTATGGACACCCAAAATGAATATAACCTGAAAGCACAGTTCAAGCCAGATTCACTGACATCTTGGGAATCCTGATCCAAGGGTCTAGAATATTGCTCACCAGCTGGCTCTCAATAAAGGCTTCTTTGTTCCTATAGGCCCGATCTGTTTTGTGGGAGCTTATCTTTGCTCTCTGTCATCTGCTGCTACAATTTCTCCTGACATGTGTAAACTGCCAGCTGTGATCCTTTTTCTCATTCTAAATATATACTGAATGTTGTAAAGAAATTTGTTTGTAATTTTGAATATTTTCCTTGAAAAAGAAAACTACTCTCTACACATGTATATAACAATCTCAAAGACAAATGTAATTATTATGTTGCAAACATACACTAATATTTTTTCACAAAGAAATCTTTCTCTCAAAAGCCTAATGTTCAGGTCCTCAATGAAACTTGATTATAGCTGCAATGCCAGGAAATTTTATCTTGCTATAAATATATTTATGAGTAATTGTTACAGTTTATATTTGTTTTGTATGTGGTACAACTTGAAAAATGCAGTCACATCATTGTCATTGAATCCTCGTACTTAAGAAAAGAGTTCATTTGAGGGCTAGGTATGGCTCAGTGGCACAGCACTTCCCTAGAAGGCCCAAGGCTCTCTCTCGTTCAGTCCCCACAGATTCAAAACAGTGAGCATAGGTGGTAACTTGAAATACATCTTTTTCCTCTCTCTGATATCTTATCAATCTTTAGCACAAAAAACTTGCATTTCAAAGCACTGACACAAATGTCATTCCTTATAATTAGGCTACCATACCAAATACCATTCAGCTTTCTACTATTAAAGCCTGTGAAGGCTTTAATACATTTATTATTATGGTTACTCAAAATTCTGAGGTGTTTGTTTAAGTAAATAACATACTGAACAAATGTTGGCATGACAATATTAATTCATTTGAGATAATGAAAACAAAAAAGTTATCTAATTACATTCAAGAGAATATTCTGAATAAAACCAATATTTGTAAGCCAACTTCTTTCTGTATTATAAAAATGATTACGCCACATGCAAATATTCCCTAAATTATCTTTTATTTATATCTCATTTTGAGCCTTTACACTTATTAAGTAATATTTAATAATTATCTTTTAAAAATATTCTCATCCTGAAATTATGTGAAATAAGTCATATATCAAATTTGTGAAAGCTACAATAAATGCCTAATTTTACACACACAAGAGGATAAAGCTTTGAATGTATTGCATTTATATAAATGCCTAAGCACATTTATTCTGAAGTGTGGTCCCTTTCTGTCTCCTATAACTATACAATGTTATCCTAATTCATGAGCAGTAAATTTAGGTCAAGAAAAAAATGTGCAATTAATATAAAATGAAGAAGCTTTTTAAATAAAGAACTAAATTTAGAGTTGGAATATGTACATTCTAATAGTTTTACTTCTCTAATCAAGCCTTGAATGATACATTTATAAAAGACTGATATATTTAAATAAAAAGGAAAACATTTCTGACCTAAGATCTTTGGGTGCAAGACAAGAATACGCTATTGTCATTCACAAAATACTGCCACACTTACAGAGACAGAGAATGGAACAGTGGTAACCAGCAGTGAAGGGGTGACGGTGCTGATTTACTCTTTAGTAGGTGCAAAATTTAACCTTAGAAAGATGAAAACTTCTGTAAATGGATGGTGCTTGTATTTGGAGAAAAATAAAAATATAGTTAAAAGCTGAGGGCAGGGTGGGACAAATAGGAAGCTAAGGCAGGAGGATTGCTAGAGTTCAAAGCCAGCCTGGTACATAGTGAAATTAAGGTCAGCCAGAGCTACTACATAGACCATTCCTGAAAAAATAAAAAAATAAAAAAGAAATGTATTTCAAGTCACTGAACATAAAAATGATTCAAATGATACAATGAATATTAAAATCATATTAGCACAGTAAAAGATTTTAATGCTTCTATAGTATTCAAACTATATACTTTTATTCTTAAATTACACCTGCATTGAAGAAAAATTCATTATAAACAATGAAAATTAAAGACTTACAGCTGTCATTCAAAGTCACAAATAATAAAACACAGAACTAAGATCTCATTTTGTAACTCCTGGCTCTGCAAAGTATTTTCTCTATTAATATGCAAACTAAAAGAGCATATAAAATAATCAAGATGGATTATGAATATGTACCAACTCACAAAAATGAATGTCAAAAAGGGCCAGCCAAATAGCTCAGCATATTAATGTACCTGCAAGCAGGTGCAGGGGCCAAGGATTCAATCCCCAGGCCTGCTGTGCCGGCCCTGCACACAGGGGTTTGCCAAGTGAGCAATTGAAACTGGGCGTGGTGGTGCATGCTTGAAATCCCAGCTCTTGGGAGGCTGTAAACAAGCAGATCACTATGAGTCCAATCTAGTAGTGAGACCCTGAACACCCTGTAGACTTAAAATAAAAAAATTAAAAAATGATAAAAATAAATATTAAATACTGCAAATATGTGTGTAATGCATTCATTAAAAATAAACTTAAAACTAAAAAAAAACAATTTCTAAAGCTCATGAACCAAGAATAGTTATAATGAAAAAAACAAAAAAACCATAGAATTAAAGATACAAGTGGAAATTTTTAGAGAAAGGTCAGTCTCTGCTACTTATGGCCACATTGAGCAGCATGTCAGTTATAACACAAGCCCACTTATCTCAAATGTGGATATAGTAGAATTAAGTGAATAGTACACACCTTTATTAACTTTGAATAATCTATCTTATCACATAAACCAATGTGCCCTGTTCTTCACAAAACCCACCATAATTCTAAGATGTGTGATTTTAAAAGTGAGTTTCAACTCACTGGAAGATAATCTTTATAAGCCGCAGGAGAATCTGTAGAAACTGATTTACCCTTGGTACTTTCTACTTAACATTGTACCTCCCATCTAAGACAGTGTTACAAAGTAGATGAAAACCAGTATCTGTTTAATTAGAAAAGAAAAAAGGAGAGACAGAAAAGAATGAGAGAGTGAAGGAAGGTAGGTGGGTAAATTCTGTAGTCTCACAATTCAAAGTGTTTGGCTACAGTTTTATGCACAGAAAGAGACAAATTAGATACTGCAAGTAGTTAATAAATGGACAGAAATAATATTCAGATAAGCCATGCTACATTTTAGATTTTATAGGGAATTCATCTCTCTACTGACTAATGTTCAGAATTTAGATGTATTACATGATGTGGCAGGTATCTGAGTAACACACGGGATTCAGTACATCTATATAGCTATGCACTAACACTATATAAATGAACCATTAAAAATCTTAATATAGTTATTTTACATATTCCAAGATAGTTTTCATTTACATTAAATGAAAATTTTGTACAGTTTTAAACATTTTATACAAGATCATTTTAAAACCATGTATGTGCAAGGACCCAGTCCCACATGCCAGGCTGGCCCTGACCATGGGGCGCTGAACTGGCAACCAAGTCCAAGCATGGTGGTGCATACCTATAATCCCAGGGCTGGGGAGGCTGAAAACAGGAACATTGCTACAAGTCCAAGCTGCACAGTGAGACCCCATACTAAATACATGAAATGAAAGAAAAAAATAGTTCAAAACAATAAAATCATAAATGAAGCAACTCCACTACCAAAGCAAAATTTTAAAGTAATCCCAATATTTTAAAATAATTCCAGAGCTTTGTAAAATCTGTGTTTATTTGAGTCACAGAACTATGTCATTCTTTCTGACCACAAGACAAAAATCTTTCTCAAAGGACTTTCAGGTTTAAATATCCCAGCAACATTACCAGCAATGACGAGTTAGCATGAGTACTTCTGACAGTCCCCTAAATTCCTGTGGATAACCAGGGTACAAAGTCACTAACTTTTGTCCATCAATTGCCGCTCCATTTTCCAACTGTCCTTTCAGTGATTCACATTGCACAGAAAATCCTTCCTTCACCTTTCAATAATTTTCACTCAAATGTTCATAAATTTTGTTTCTGAAGGATTCATGTTTTTGCAAAACTGTTTTTAACCTATTTATTTATTTATTTATTTATTTATTTATTTATTTATTTATTTATTTGGTACAGGTTCTCACTACACAGCTCTAACTCATAGATCCCCCTGTCTCAGCCTAACCAGCTATAGGATTAAAGGTATGCACCACCATTCCCTGTTTCAGTGTCCCTTGTGGCAAGCTCTGGGGTTCAGGGGCCAGAATGGCATGTCGTACCAGCAATCGAACCTGGGTCCTTACACTTACCAGGAAGGTGCTTAGACCATTGAGCTATCTCCCCAGCCCCTGGTAAAGCTAATTTATAGTGATAGAGAAAAAAAAATCACAGGAGGGATTGCTTGGGTTTGAGGCAAAGGCTGCTTAGGAAAAGATAGGAGAGGACTTCCTGTATTAATCTGCACAGAATAATGTTCTGCATCTTGATGGATATAGGTAGTTCTATGTCTTCCAAATGAAAATATATATATTATATATATATAATATATATATATGATTACTATCATATATATATTATATATATATAATATATATATTATATATATATATATACTTCTAACTTCTCTTAGTTCATTGAAAAGAAAGGTTTGTGCTTATATTGTTTGTTCAATTTTTCATTCCTATATCTTTTAATCTGAACAATCACTTTGAAGACAATAATATGCAATGTACTTAACCACTGTTACTCTCCAATTATCTTGCTTTCAAATTTTTTATCATTGTTTTTATAGATTTTTCTCTATAAAATAAACAAGTGTACATCTTGGTAGAGATATGTTCCATATCTTGGTATATATAAGGTATCAGCTTGTTCAGCTATCAGTGAATGCATATGTCAAAATTCAGCATATATTTGCTTAATATTTATCTATGTTACTGTAGTTAAATGTTACCTCAAAAGAAAAACTTTAAAGTATCATTGAACTCTAGAGAACAATATACACAGTGAAGGTGCTCAGAGGGAAGTGCCTGCAATTGATTTGTAATGCCCCAAAATATATAAGATGGACTAATACATGAACAGAAAGATGGATGGTTACTTAATAAAAAAAAATGTTTTGGGGCCAGGGAAATGGCTCAGTAGAATAAGCACTTTTCTGGCAAGCACTAGGGCCTGAGTTCAATTTCCAGTTCCACCAAAAAAAGAAAAAAATGTTTCATATTATATGGTAGAATTCACTGTAAAGTTCTATCAATTTGTCTGTATGTTTAAAAATTTCCAAAGAAAAAATGTTCTGAAATTCTAAGTACTTTCCTCACCATCCATTTAACTTTGAAAGACTCAATAAACTCAGAGGAATTTGCAAGTGTTCCCAAAAATTCTGAACCATAATTGTAGCCCTTGCTTCCAAATAGTTAAGTCTGAGGCTGGCGAGATAGCTCAGTGGACTAAGCACCTGCTTAGGCAAGCACAGAGACCAGGGTTTGATTCCTGGCAACACAGGTCATGCAGGCCCTGACCCCTGGATGCACTGAGTTGGCTACTGAGTGCACGCAGGGTGGCACAAGCTTATAATCCCAGTGCTGGGGAGGCTGAAGCAGGAGGGATTACTATGAGTCCAAGCTGCATATTGAGACCCTGTGCCAAATATAAAAGGAATAAAAAATAAAATAGTTAAGCCTGATCAAACATCTTTCTAAATTAAGCATATAATTTACTCATCCACTCTTTCACTCCTTCCACAAATATTTGTGTCAATTATCTTCTTTGTAGTAGATGTCTCTAAGTGCTAAAGAAGACAACTTAATTATAATACAATGTGATACATATATTCATCATTACAGAAATCTGACCGGCAAAGCATTTTCTGGATGATAAAGGGTCAGATTTTGTCAGATAAGATAAAGAGAGCTAAAACTTCATCTTAGGTTGTGGAAAATAATATTAGTAAGCCTATGATAAACAAGTTTTATTTTATAGCTTAAAAGGTAATGTTTATATGGTAATTGCTTCAGGAATACATTGAAATGTTTAAAATAAGTATGTGCATATTAGATCCCTTGTACTAGTTTATATACTGCTGTAAGATTCTGCAATTTTTTAAATTACTAATATTGTCTCCTCATCACACTGAAAAACAGGCCTATGGATTTTAAATGAGAGATATGGTCATAGTTAATCCTATTACGCCTTAGGGTACTTTGCACAGTCTTATGGTACCTTTTTTTTTTTTTCTTTCTCTCTTTTTTTGAAGTACTAAGGGTTGAACTTGGGACCTTGCACCTGCAAGGCAGGCGCTTATGCTACTGACCTATATCCCCTGTCCTGTATTGTTTTGTTTTGTTCTGCTACCATAACAAGTTTTACCTGAACCTAAGTGTAGGAAATAATTTCCTAAAGTCCTGAAATACTGAGGATGAATATGCAGAACTTGGAAAGACTCCCTAGACCAAGCGCAAATAAAAATGCAAATCTCACATCCAACTCTGCTCAATACAAAATGCACAAAGGAGAAACATCAAAGCCCTGCTTAAACTGTCTACACTCTACTCAGCTATTTTAAATATTTTATATCTTCCCTTTTCAGACATGTTGGTGGTCCTATTTCATTTCATGAGCACTTTATCTTTCTAAACAACTTAACCAAAATTACAGTATATTGGAATTTTTAGTATCTGTAAACTGAGAACATCACTATATACCCATTATTTAATGTGAGAATTAAATGAGATTTTTTTTCAAAAAATAAGATGAATGTGATTGATGTTTAATAAATAACTGTAGTGATTAAAAATATTTAGCCATATACATATCCATGCAGCTTCACAGATAGATTTTCTAATCTGGGTCAGGAGCTGAGGTAAATCAGAATATCTTGCCTTTCGAGTATAGTTGCAAAGTCTTAACTCTTAGTTGCACTACATTAGTGACCACTTCAAAGCCATGAAAGTTTTTCATTTGCTCCATTTCAGATCCAAATGCCTTACTTCACTGCTCACCCAAGACTGTAACTTTTTATACAGTTCACTAGCAAAGACTTTAGAATTCTTTTATCATTTATCTGTTAGTGGCCAAGAATAGACATATCACTGGACCTTCACCTCAAATAATCCTCCAAAAAAATCCCAGCCACTGAGTTGGGCCAGAGGTTCAGACTCAAGATGCTCTGTAATTTGTTTCAAACCATTTTCTGTCAGTACTTTCAAATGATTCATAGCCTGAATGAGAAGCTTCATTCTGAGAGACTGAAAAAAAAAAAAAAATCACTTAGGAAAGGTGATATTAGGGCACTTCTTAAGACTGAACATTATGCATTATAAGAGAAAATGAACATTCAGAAACTTGAGAGAAAAGGTTTCCAGAAAAAAACATGAAAGTTAAACAGAAAATTTAATTTAACTTGTTAATACATATTATAACTAATATTTAACAGAAAACTTCATTGTCACATGAGATTGAAAAAAGCAAGATTTTGAAATAGTAATTTGGAGATGCAATTAAGTGATCCAATTCAATAAATCTTAAACAAGGGGCAGGGGAGACAGCTCAGTGGAATAAGCACTTCCCCAGCAAGCGCAAGGGCCTGAGTTTAATCCCTAGTTCCACCAAACTAATAATAATAATAATAATAATAATAATAATAATAATAATAATAAATCTTAAACAGAAGGTAGCACTTCTGCACAGAATTCTATAAGAGCCTATAAATTTTGTAACATTGAAAAATCTTGCAAAATGATCTTTGACTATGATTAATTTATGAATCTCCATGCTGTTTCACTATGCAAAAATTAAGTATTCCTGATATTTACTATTAAATTATAAATTAACCCCACATATTTTACAATGATTTAAAGACAGTTAATCTTAAATATTGTAAGATCAAAGAATGAGTCATGTTCTCAGTCCCATTAGACAAATTCAAACCACTAACATTTTTTCCACAGGAAACATTGTTTTTAAGATACACAGGCACCACATTTTGAGGGAATGCAAATTATATTCATTTAAAAAGCTGAGTTTCACTTTTTCTTCTTTCATGACACACTCTTGACACCTGTATAGATTGGGTAGCAACTACACTCATAGTGTGTTTTTCATTGGCCAACCCCTGTCTCAAACCTGTGTACATCTCAATCTTTATGTTGGAAGATTCTGAGTGGTTTTCTTTAATGCTGCCTTATCTTGTATCTCAAACTTAGAGAAAATGATAGGGCAATTAGAACCTTATTTCACAAATAAGTCACTCTGCCTTACTTGTGTAAAGCATAATATATTTTCTCCTTCCTATCTAAATGAGAAAGACAGGCAGTAAAAAAAAAATTAATATTGAAATGTCAAAAGAAATGTTTCAATAGTTATTTTTCAGAGTACTGAAGGAATAAATAAAAACAATTTGATATGAAAAGTTTGAATGACTAAAAATACTTAGGTAACTATAGCCCTAAAACACCTTTACAAAATAGTTTATACATGAAATAAACAAATCTTTCAATTCAAAACTTTTTTGGCAAGAGGAAAAAAATATACATAGAAAGCTTGAATAATTTAAGAAATTAGCCAGGTGTCTAACAATTTTATTTTAGACAAAGAAAATCCTATTTTACTGACAATATTTTACTTTAAAACTACAACAGTAGAAAAAGTTCAAAGGAAGACTTTTCAAAATACAAAATGAGCCTGAGATAAGCCCATCCATAGATGAAATGACCATACCACCTTCAAAAATCTATACATACTTTAAAGTACATTACCATTCATCCATAAACAAATATGTACATATTCTTTACTTGAGTCAAATTCATAGTTTCCATGAATCATTTTCCATTTTCCACAAGTACTTACAAAGCAATATAGTTTTAGGTTTTAGAAGGGGAAAAAATGAAAGAGTATAAAATATAAAAATAAAATATGAAGTATTTTACAAATAGGAAATATCTGACAGAACATTGATGGATGAGTGGGTGCATCATTGCGTCCACACAAAGAAGACAGAGATGCTCAGAATGTGGAAGCTGCCTATGAGCTTCAGGAGATGGTTCATGAATCTCCAGAAACTGAGAGATGTATGTTGGTATGGGTAAACACATAGATGTGCATGCGAGTGGAGTGGGGAAGTGAAAGAAGGAGGGAAGGTGAAAATGTATGTGTGTGCATGTAGATATGCACTCATGCACTTACTTATGAGGTAGTATTTTACAGATATCATGACCTTAGAAAAAGGTTATGGTCCACTATTATATTTTAAATGTTTCTTGTAAAATAGGTAGCCTTCTCAAAAATGGGGTCCATACTAAAGATCTGAAGAAAACATAATATACTCAAAGTCAGTATATTCAATTAATCACAAAATTTATAACTACTCTACAGAAATTCAAAATTACATTTTCAAAGACTTATTCATATTTTAATGAAATGCAAAAGGTAAATGGGCACTGATAATTCTCAAAGCTTACTTTTAAAGAGACTGCACTTAGGACACATACCAAACAAGGACTCAGTTATCAATAGGAATTATCTTATGAAGGGAAAATTCTTTATAACATAGCCTTAGCCCCATAGTTTACTTTAAAATCACATGCAGAAGTGTAAGAGTATGTCTCTATTTAGAATACACATAAACACACACACACACACACACACACACACACACACACACAAAGCATTTCTTCTGGTCTCCTGAGACAATTAATCTACTCCTTTTAAAACTCTCCTTTGCTTGTTTTCTACCTGTAATCAATGGAAACAAGGCCTCTGAGAAATAAAGAGCCAGCTGGCTCAGCATGGCAGCCTGGCCAGCGAGCCTCCCACATGGACCTGGGGAGTACATGCACTCAGAAGCACAGCCCTGCTGTCCATAGATCCTGCGCTGAGCAGCGGGGCAAAGCGCGCCTATGACCAACTACCAACGCTCAAAGTTGGCTTTAAAAAAAGTCAACATTACATCCCTGATTTCTTCTTTATTAAACATCATCCTTTGAAAACAACACAGAAGAATTAAATAAAGAATTTAAAGAGTCACATCTAATTGAACTCCAACCTAGATGAAACTTGTGTTTCTCAAATTAAGACTCCAGTAGGTAAATGCTGCCTTTCAAAGGCAATGGAATTTTTAAAGAAAGGGTACCTTCCCAGGTATCCTTTTGAGTTTTTCACAAACATTTATCATGAACACAAAATAATTTCTTAAGTTTCTTTCATGGAGATACTAGTGTGTACTATAAGAAAGGCAGATCTGAGAATTAAATTCACATAATAAAGACATATTTAAGAACTATGCTGGATGACAATCTAATCTCCCGAGAAGACTTGGGGTCTTGTTACTAAAACTAGATGGATGGGATGTGAGTTCGTAAGCAAAATGGCCATGGGGGTACCCCCACATGTATGCAAAGCAAACACAAGAAGTTTTCTTTGCTTAAGCTACTCTCATCCATGTGATTTTATCTCATATATCACAAAGCACTATTTAACAACCAAATTATAATTTGAAAAAAAGCAAAACTGGAGAATACATAGGTAAATATACTGGCAAGACAAGGAAATACATTTAATATTATCACAATTTCTCTAATATGCCTCCTAGAGTGATTAAATGACTAAAACAAAGGACAGAATCTCAAATCATGAAGATGAAAATGTAATTCTTACCCACGCCGCTGGCGAGAGATCCACAGAGCAGAACACAGGCATTCACTTGACTAAGGCTCGCCACTACGCCCCTGCGATCCTGGCAGCTCCCCAGAGCCGAGGCCTCCACCCCGCAGAGCAAGTGAGAATTGTGACTCTTCCAGCCCACCACCCAGCCCAGCAAGGCCCAGCGACTGTGTGGGAGAGCTTTAGCACTCCAGGAGCTCCCTGGTACAGGGGCACAACAGAGGGGAACCACAGGCTCATAGTTGTGCCAGAAGGGCTACAGCAAAAAGGAGCTGAACACAACAACTAGATCGAGGCCAGGCATAACGGGATAAATTCAAACTTAAAAGATCAGCACTCAAATCTCATTACGTGCTAAGGTTATAACTGCACCAAAGCTCTATACCAAAGGTCAGAGGTCAGTGCTATACTAAATGACAAAGACAAGAACCAAAATGCAATTTGAGGCCTCGAACCCACCCATGATAAGTACAAAGGACACCAGCTCAGCTGAAATGAAAGAATTAACAGAGGCAGAAACCAAGAAACAACAGCAGAACGGTATAGAGAAATTCAGACCAGAATTAATGCCTGAAATAAAAAAAAATTTTCAATACACAGCATCTGAAGTAATGAATTAAATCCAGAAATGTATGAGGGAAAGCTAATGACCACCCAGAACAAGGGCAGAAAATGCTAGTTCACTTGAAACATGAATTAACAATGTCACAAGCAAAGAAACAACAGCAGAAAGGTAAAGAGGAACTCAGAGCAGAAATAATTTCTGAAATAAAAAAAGAAATCTTTGAAATCATAGCATCTGAAGTAAAGAATCAAATATGGAAATATATGGAGGAAACCCAATTTGGAAAAAAACTCTTCTATAAAAGCATTAATAGCAACAGAAATACTCTATCTCCTGGAAGAGAAAGTAGGAGGAACTCTTAAAGACATATGGGTAGGCAAAGAGTTCATGAACAAACATGTATTCGTATGGAAAACACTTGAAAGAATTAATAACTGGGATCAGTTCTTATTCAGAAGTTTTTACACATCAAAAGAAATTGTCAACAAAATGAAAAGACAACCCACAAATTTTGAAAAAAATCTTAACTAATAAGCAGTCAAACAAAGGTCTGCTCTCCAGAATTTATAAAGAAGTAAGACATATTAGAGCCCCCAAATTTAAAGACACAATCCAGAAATGGGCATCTGAGGTGAATACACATCTCTCAGAGGATGAAATTAAAGAAGCAAATAAATATATGAAATCATCATGAGACATCTGTGAAATGCAAATAAAAACAACACTGAAATACCATCTCACTCCAGAAACAATGGCTATCATAAAGAAATAAACCAACAACAAATGTTGGAAAGGATGTGGGGAAAAGGAACACTTCTCCACTGTTGGTGGGGGGACTAGAAATCCCATTCAAGCCAAATATCCCCCTACTAGGAATTTTCCTGGAGGAACTGAAAACATCATATTATAGGGATATACGGGTACCTATATTTTAGCAGCACAGTTTGTGATAGCAAAATCTTGGAAACAACCAAGATACCCATCACATGAGGAATGGTTGAAAAAGATGTGGTATTTTTAGACAGTGGAGTGCTATTCAGCTATTAAGAATGATAAGCTTGAAGCATTTATACTGATGTGGATGCCACTTGAACATACACTCATAAGTGAAATAAACCAGACACACATGTGAAAATATCATATAGTCTCCCTAGTACAAGAAATCAAAAGAAGAAATACAAATAGAAAGGTTTAACAATAACTAAAAAGGATTTAGTCAGATAGTTTGGGTAAAGTGAACTGCATATGTTGCAGGGTAATAATCATCTTCTCGTCTGGATGGTTAACAACCTACGTTTGCAGATCAAAAATTGGAGAAATGGAAGGGCTGCAAGGTCAGCCAACATTTTGGCCATAGCCTTTCAAGGTCAATGAAGACTCAGGACATGGGAGAACCTATACTGTAACACCATGGAACTCAGTTGTGCCCCAAATTTTCTGATCAAGGAGATTATGGAGCCACAGAAGAATGTGATCGATGATCTATAGTGTGCCTAAGGAGAGTCACATGGAGAGAAAACTTTCTCTCAGGCTTTCACAGAGAGCAAACTGGTCAAGCAATGGCCATGACTCATCCACATGGCTGACATTGACAAAGGATCTACAGAGTGAGGTACGGGCTTACAGGATAAACCCTGAGGGGATTTGACTGACCTCATCAGATACAAAAGTCACATTTTTTGTTATATAGGTCTTGCTTTATCTTGGTCTTAACCATCCAGCAGAAAAGTATTAAAACGAGGCCTACAAAATAAGGCCATAACATAAGTTGAGCTGCAAATGGCTCTAGTCAACAACTTCTTCGGATAACCCACTGTTACTGTGGACTGCTGGACTGTGTTTGATTGTTTCACTGAATTCAAGCACCTATAATAATTGAATGCCAATAGAATACCCATCTCTGACAGGGTAAACAAAAAAAAGGGGGGATACAAAGGAAGAACCATTCTGTGTTTGTATAAACAGTACAGTTAGGATAAAAATGCAGTACTTTTGCATAATTCAATGAGAAGAAAGATTTGCACTAATAGTGTTTGGGCAGGCTATCCTGTCTGCTTCTTGTACTATGCATAACCACTAGGAAGATAACAATGTAAAAAGTATTAATTATTGAAACTACTATAATTCAGCTTTTAAAAAACAATAGGTATATAGCTACATTATCTTAATTCATTGATTAGAGGCATGTGTTCTAATAGTATTTGTAGATAGAGTATCATGTATGCACCTTGTACAACAAAATTCACTACAAAAACAATGTGCAATGTATTAATTGTTGAATCTGTCCTAATTTGATTTGAAACTGTCTCATTGCAATTTGTTCTTCAATAAAATTATGGTAAATAAATAAATAGAAAATAGTATTCCTCCTTTCCTTTCTGGCAAAAAAAATAAAAGCCAAAACAATTGAATTTTTTCAAAGAAAGCAAAACATATCAAATGTACCTCTTAACCTCAAAAATTTTATCAAAATCTGAATATAAAAATTTCAATCAGTTTAAAAAGTATCTTCTGCTGCTAACCTAAAAGTACATAAATATTTACTGGCAAGATTCTTTTCTGGTTGTGCTGGGGATGTAACTAGCATGCATGAGGTCCTTAGTTTGGTTGCCAGGTCAGAAAAGTAAAAAAAAAAAAAAGTGCTGTTTTTTAAACCAACAGTTCCTTCATCTAACAAACACTCCATCTTTAAGCTATAATATTTGTAATACTTATAAGCAAGACAAGTAATATTAATCCAGAGAAAAGCAGTGAAATTAACTATTTTAAATTATCTCTAAAAAATCTTTCAAGCAGTGTAACCACTAAGTGAAAATAAGAATCTATTCCAGCACAAATACTTTGTTATTTTTCTTTTACCTCAGGAAGTAAACAAACAATTAAATCTATGCCCTTTTTATCATGAATGAAAGTGTTCTATCTCAGCAATAGATATTACATAGGCAGAATGTTATGGTTTGTGTCTAGTTGTCCCTCAAAGCCTCATGCAGTCATAGGGCCCTGACTTCTACAGTTTGAGATTAACTCGTGATCCAATGGGATTATGGGTTTTAGTACTACTGGGATTATGAATGTGAGTACTTCTCTCAACCTGGAGCAGAGAGCCTGAATGCAATTTAAGAGAGACTTCCTCTCTGTAGCCATTGTTGCTGCAGTCTCCTCCCTTGGCTCCTTTTACTCTCTGCCACACCCACGAACTGATGCTATCTGCCCTGTGCCACTCTGCCTTGGAGCCAGCAAAGTATGAACTGAAGACTCCAGTAACTGTGAGCTGAATAAACCTTTCTTTCCTTCATTTTGGGTGTTGGGTATTTGTCCCAGCAAGGAGAGAAGAGTAACTGAGACACAACAGCTCCATGTTATGGGCAGGTTTTATAGTGGTTTTGTGAGACAACAAAACCCAGATAAACCTAAAGAGTAAATACAACCTGTAATCTAACATGCACCACCGATGCACTATGGATTTCCTCAAGAATTCACTGGACAATGAAAAAGGAAATCGCTGTATATTCACTACAAGCAAGTCATTTTCCTTGCAGATCTTTCCTCTCTTATATAATAAAGTACTTTATTTAGTTTTATTATTCTATAAGTAAGGACAATATCCCTTAATACCCAACCAAAATAAGTAGCTGAGAAATTATGCACAGAATGCAAGATTACATACTACTCACCCTTCAGTTACACTCTCATCCATCTGCACTAATGAGTGGTTGCTTGCCAGGCACCCACAGAACAAAATTGGAAGTTGTTCTAGTCCCTTACATAAAAAGATATATAGCATTTGCATGAAACTTACATCCTCCTGTGTACTTGAAATCATCTCTAAACAATTTATAGCACCTAGTACAATTCAAATGCTAAACAGTTATAATACACATTATATAAGGAATCACGATAAGAAAAATCTAGACACATATAGTAGGGCTGGAATCTTTTTGGGTGGGGGGAATGTTTTACTAGCTCTTAGTTCAATCCAGATGCAGACCTCATGGATACAGTTTTTAAACCTAATGGTTCGGTGGTAGGACCATAAAACACAGTACAATAAATAAGAGGATAAACAGTACATACAAATAAGAAGGCATTGAAAACCACTACTGGAATGAGTTGCCATTTATCTTCTGTGTTACTAGAGATGAGTTAGCCAAAAAGCTCACAAGACAGAAACTTAAAAAATAAATTGATACCTGTTAAACCTCAAAACTCTTTTTGATAAGCACAAGTAGCTTCAAATTTGGACGCCTCACTCCAGTAAAGAATAGTCTTACGTGACTTTTTCAACTTTTACATGAGCTAGGCAAGGGACGCATACCTGGATTCCCACCCATGCCAGCCAGGCTTAACAGCGAGCTCAGGGCCTACCTACATAGTGAGACTCTCATGAAAAATGAAAACAAACAAAAAGGGCATAAAACTATAATTTTAGGCTTCATAAAGTCCTCCTACTTTTTTTTTTTTTTTTTTTTTTTTGTCTTTTTGAGACAGGGTCTCACTATGCAGTTGAGGCTGGCCTCGAGCTCACTTTGTAGCTCAGGCTGGTCTCGAACTCACAACAATCCTCCTGCCTCAGCCTCCCTAGTGCTGGGATTACAGGCATGCGCCACCACGCCCGGCTTCCTCCTACTTTTTCTTTTTTGGAAATAATAGCTTTTTGGGGTTTTGCTTTATCCAAGTAAAAACATTTTAAACTGTATTCCTGTATTTGAAATAAGAAAATCAAATCTTCAATAATTCCCATTTTTAAATGTCTATTCTGTTTTTAAAAAAAGGAATAAGCACTTACAAATTCAAATTTAGACAATCTTAAGATAATATACTCCAAAATGAAGAAAAGGGCAGTAAATCAAAAAAAAAAAAAAAAAAAACTCTGCCATAGAATTACAAATAACAACAAAACTGAAAAAACAAACTTGTTAGAATAAGAAGATTGTCACATAAATTGTAGCATATCTACCTGACCTTCTGTTTCAAATAAATTAACATGACAGACAGAAAATACAAATGGTAACGTGGAAATCCTTTGCTAAGAAATAGACAGTAGGCTCAAGGGAAAATGATGTTCTCTTCAAAGGAGTATTTTTAACGAAATACTGCAAGAACACAAAACAAAACTCACCATATTTCATAAATACACTAAAAAAGTTCAAGCAAGTAAAGGTGAAGTTTTAAGGTAGGTTCCAGCTTCTGTTGAGTCTCTTTTATATTTTAATTGTAGTATAAATCATAAAATATTTTAAATAGAATTTATCTCATTATGCAAAAATCTAAATAACTCAAAAGATTTCAAATTCTAAACATATGATTATACTTTAAACATTGTCATTACATTAATATTTACATCACTACACAAAACTGAACTCATTAATTTTTATGAAAATTTGCCAAATCAGATCTTTAAAAAAAAATCCAACTACTTTAATATTAAAAAAAAAGATAAAATTAAAAAGCTGTGGTAGGGTGTGCATTTTAGTCAAAAATTTAAGAATCACTAATTATGGATATATATAGAAATAATTTAATTGTGCTAGACACAAGATTTTACTATCTTAAATTATTATTTCTTCCCAGTTAACTAAATGAGTTACATAGCAACAACCATATCACACTATTTTAAAAATTTATATGGTACCTGATTATATTGGATATATTCCTATTTATTGATTATCTATCTGGCTTGCTAGAATGTAAACTTTGAAATAAAGGAGGATTTTCTATCTCATTCACTTTCAGAGTCTCCATAAAATTTTACTTCAATTATGTCAGGAAGTAAATAATTATTATACATGCAATTAAAAAAAAGAGATCTTACCAAAATTATATGCCTGATGCAAACAGGGACACATAAGCATGTACAACAGAAAAAGTTCTTCAACGATTCTAATTCCTAAATTTTCCTTAACATTATTTCACATGGGCATATATGAATTACTTGTTCCTTATTAATTTCATAAAATATATAAAACCAAAATAAAGGGCCAGCCAGACAGCTCCAAGGACTAATGCACCTGTTTAGGCAGAGCTCAGTGGCCAGGGGTTCAATCCCTGGCATGATATGTCAAGCCTGCCCCTGGGGCGCCCTGAGATGGCAATTGAGACTGGGCATGGTGGCACTCCTCTAATCCCAGCACATGGGAGGCTTAAAACAGTAGGATCACTATAAATCCAATTTGTATAGTGAGACCCTGTAGACCCTGTACTAAATACAAAAAAAAAAAAAAAAAAATTTGAGCAGCAACTAACACAATAGTTATGTACTAAACATCAATAAAATCAGTAATAATAGCAGAACTATATTTTTATCAAGAAATATTAACTACTGATTAGATATAAATCATTTTAAAATATTATAATGGTCAAATGATAGTATAATTTATATATGCATATAGCATCTGTAATATAATCCATTCAACATTTAGGCATATTAGTCTTCCACATTAAGAATTATAAGGGCTAGGGAGATAGCTCAGTAGAGTAAGTGCTTGCCTACCAAGCACAAGGTCTTGAGTTCAATCCCGGGTACTGCAAAAAAAAAAAAGGAATTATAGAATTACATTTTTTAAAACTGTCATCTCTTTTTCATAAAAAGAGGTTTTGAGTTTGAATTACTATTATATTCAGGAGTCTCATACTCACTTTTTTCAAACACGCCTCTTTTTTATACAATTCCCTGAAGAACAAAAATTCCAGTTGTAATAGAAGTTAAAGGCAAGAACTATTTCCTTGGAAATCTAATTCAAGGCAAACAGTCTCCTTTACTTGAGATTCTCCTATTCACACAAAGCTTGATTGTTACAACAAATGAAAATGGAATATAAAACCTTTTCCCTCTAGGTTGTTGTGTACAATTTGGACAAAACTGACAGCCCAAGAAAAGCTGCAATACAACAGTCAACCTAACAAGAATGAGCCAGATGAATCATGCCTTCCTGGAGAAGATGCTGCTACTACAATCTACTACACAAAAGCCTTATTCCCCCAGCACTATGTACACAAGCAAAATATAAATGATAAAGTCCACTCCGCAGCTGACAGGTGTCTTGAGTTTAATCATACAGGTCTCCACAAATATGAGTCAAATTCATCAAGGAATCAATTGTCTACAATAGACTGTACAATAGAACATCCTACTAGGAAACACTACTTTCCCCCAGAGAGCTGTCCTAGGAAGTGTGGACTCATCATCCGATCAAAACAAGCAGTTAGAAGTAGCCCCTCTCTGCCCAGATTTGAAGCTAACTAACTGGAAGCTACTAACTGAGGTACAACTCAGCACCTCCCTTCAAGAGAGCAAATGCCTCCCCTTGAACCCTTGACCTTCCTTACCTACTCTACTTGCCAAAATCTCAGTGTTATGGTTGTGTCTCAATGTCCCCCAAAGCCTCATGTGGTCATGGGGGGAAGCAAGGCTTGGTAGAAGCAGCTGAATCTAGAGTTTGGGAAGAGCTCATTGTCTAGTGCTAAGACTAGGGGTGTGAGTGCTATACCCACCCTAGGGTGGGTAGCATGCATACAATGTAAGGAGGAAGAGAAGCTTGTTCCTCCCTTTTGCTCTTGTGGCTTTTGCTATCTTCCTCAGACATGAACCATTGCCCTTCTCCTATGACAATTTGCCTGGAGTCAGCTGGTTATGGAATGAAACCTCTACAAACTGTGAGCTACACAATCCTTTCCTCCTTTAAACTTTGGGTGTCAGGTATTTTTGTCTCAGCAACAAGAAAAAAGTAAGTATGACAGCCAGTAACCTCTTCTCTGCCTTTCTCGATGGCTCTTCCTAATCTCCTCTTTCAATGCCCACCCTAACACCCTAGAGTCCCAATCTCAGGCACCTCCTCTTCACCTCAGGTGCTCTCCTATCTAATCAGAGCTGCACCCCAGATCTCATTGCCCTGGGAGAAGAAACCTATGCCATCACAGGGCCTTACAAAAAAGACGAACACACAACTATCAGGAAACAAAACAGTGTGAAACCCAGCAAGCACCCTGCAGTTATCATGGTCTGAGCTAATGTTCAAATCAATAGATTTAAGTACCACTGCAAAGGGACTCCTTTTGGGGGACTATCTAACTATATCCCACAAATTGGCACCACAACATTTGGTATATATATCTGCAGGAAACTATAATGAAAAGCCATTTCAGGTGTTAGCCTCTTCAAATCCAGTTTCAGTCACTGGTAGTATCCACAGAGATAAGTACTTGGGAGCCTCATAATTTGCAGCTGACTGATTTTCTTGACCTTTCAATACTGGATTTCACCCTTTTCATGACCTTCTGCTCCCAATATAAACTTTCATTGGTGCTAGGATATTGTTTGAAATAACCTGAAACCAACCATCAGATCAAGGATGGCTGCTAGCTGCATCTCTAAGCCCTAGTGATGAAAAGGACCAGGTGTTCATGGAAGCATCTCTGTGCAACTACCCCAAACGATAGCCAGCTATGGCAAAAAATCAACCTGTACAAACTAGGTTGAGGTACAGCTAATGAAATACAGGATACTAAAATGCTTAGCATATATACTCATGGAATTTGATGCCAGGGTATCCTTTTAAATCATAATAGGCTAAGTGTTTTTAACAATAGGTCTTTGATAGTGTCAAGTGCAATAATACAAGATATTCTGTGACTTGAAAGCCACATTAGCAGCCCTAGACCTAGATAAAGTGGTATTTAAATATAACAGAGCAAAAGTCTCTACTGACAGGGATACCACCATGTAATAGAAAGCAGGCCTAACACAACCTTCTAGCATTTCTCACTTTGTTTTAGACATACTGAGAATTTTGTATTCCTGTTTTTCTTTCCAGAATCTCAACAAAAGCTTTTAAAATAAAGTAGTGAATATAAGTAAATATATGTTATATAAAACACATATAACAGCATTTATTTAATGAGTATCTTACTCAACCATTTTCATTTTAAAGATGAGAAAATAAAGCCCTTAATGATGATTCACACGTGATCACACAATGTACAAGACACAAAAATGTTTCTTATGAATACTGTCCCATGAAATCTTTCAGATCTTCCAAATATGATATAACAAGCTATTTGACAAGTCTAGTAAAGAAACTTTCAACAAGATAAGCAGAGTATTAAATCCATTATCAGCAGAAGAGGGGACCTGGGTGTGATGAAAAGGACACAAAGAGGAATAAAATCTTGATCTCTCTTTGATTCAAAATAAACATAACACTTGGAAAAACTGGTAAATTTGAAGTGGCTTATGCAACTAGGCAGACAAAGCTCAAACATCCATCAGTCTCCTTGACTGGTTCTTTCTCCTTGTCTTTTTTTTTTTAGTGTATTTAGTACAGGGTCTACAGGGTCTCACTGCACAGATCAGACTTGTAGTGATCCTCCTGTTTGCAGCCTCCCAAATGCAGGAATTATAGCACACGCCACCACGCCCAGTCTCAGCTGCCATCTCAGCGCACCACAGGGGTAGGGCTGGCACCACATGCCAGGGATCCAACTGAACTGGTTTGTAAGTGGGACATATCAGTGTTCTCCTATATGTTCTCAGGCCATGCTACCCAGAACAGAACTCTGCCCAGAATATCACAAAGAGGGGAGCCAGGGAGATGGCTCAGTGGAATAAGTGCAAGTGCTTCCTTGGCCAGCACAAAGGCCTCAGTTTAATCCCCAGTTCTGCCAAAAAAAAAAAAAAAGAAAGAAAGAAAAAAGAAATAAGGAAAAAGAAAATCACAAAGGGATTTAGAGTGGATTTTTCCAAATATTCTGGTACAACTGGACAGGTTGAAATTATTATAATCTCTGAAGTTATATTTAATTCAAATATATTTAGAAAGTATCCATCTGTCCCTCTATCTGTAAATACTGTGTGGTATCACCATATATATTCTATAACTTGCGTATAACCACAATACAAAGGGGAGATGAGTTAGAAGGACATGAATTTGATTTGCTATGCATTTTAGAGACATGATAAGTATGCATTACATTACTGATGTGAAAATTGAGCTAAACAATATGATATGTGTCTTTTGACAATATCTAATTTCAAAAAATAAAAATGTTCAGATTTTTACATTTTTTTGTAAATATCACAAAACATGAAATATATATGGTTAATTGCCACTCAAATAGTTTTTATATGCTATGACTTTTTCCTTTTTTAATTTTTTAACATGTTTTATGAATGCACATTTATAACATATAATAATTCCATGTCAGGAACTAGTACATGCACATATTGCATCTTGATCAGTTTTATTCCCTTCCCTCTCCACTCTCCCCTTTGCTTCCCTTCCCTTACACCATTCCCATCTCCAAAAATGTCCACCACCCTGATTCTTAACTTCTCTACCTTATTTTACCCTTTAAATAATCTATTGTACCATTTCTCATAACAAAGAAATCAGGCAATATTCAGACTTTGGGGTCTGCTTTATTTTACTTCACACTATGGTATCAAAATTCAGCCATGTTCCTATAAATGAGAGAAAAGATGGCCTGTCTAAGAAATAATACTGGGAATACTGGTTATCTACATGAAGAGGAATGAATCTTGATCCATAGCTCTTACCCTGTATTAAAATCAAATCAAAGTGGATCAAAGACCTAGATGTAAAGACAGAAAAACACTGAATCTGCTTGATAAAAATAGAAAAAACTCTTCAAGACATAGGCATAGGCAATAACTTTCAAAACAGAAATAATACCTAGAAAAAATGCATTTTTATTTTTAAAAAGTCATGTGTTTTGTCTCCCAGAGAAGTTTAGTATTTCTAATTTTCCCTATTATCAATATCTTAAATATCATATTTCTGCATTGATTCCAATGTGTCTTTCTCCAACCCCTCCTTTTTTAGGTGCTGACAATAAACCAAAGCATCCATGCATTCTACCACTGACCTACACCCCAGTCCACCTCTTATACTTTAAAATATTCTGTACACTTATGGATCTGTTGATGCAGACATTATGATTGAGCTCTACATACAGTGAGTTGTAACATTGTATGTACATACACATGAACATATGTACATAAACATATGTGTGAATGTGACAAGAAAGACAGTACAGTAGTTATAGCTCTCTCAAATAAACCACAAAGTCAACTTCAGGTTG
>PVKA01017199.1:0-10238 GCA_004027165.1 Ctenomys sociabilis
GGACTGTGATTTGGGGAGGTGGTTGGACAGGAACTGGCACCTTCATGCTACTGTTTCTCAGTGACTCAGTGCCAGCTCCTGATAAGCAGTGCCTCTGTCTCTGAGGATGTCTTCACAGAATGCAGTTTTTTTTTTGTTGTTGTTGTTTTTTTTGTCTTTTTGAGACAGGGTCTCACTATGCAGTTCAGGCTGGCCTTAAACTCACTTTGTAGCTCAGGCTGGTCTCAAACTCACAACAATCCTCCTGCCTCAGCCTCCTGAGTGCTGGGATTACAAGCATGCACCACCACACCCAGCCCAGAATGCAGTTTTGATCACTGATGTCTGGCCAGGATTTTCAGCTACCAAAAAGCATGAGCACTGGAGCCAGGCAGCCTTAGTTCAAATCCTGGATTCATCTCTATTTGTGTGATCACATTCAGATTTTTAAACCCCTTTGTGCCTCACTTTTTTAATAGGGAAAATGGGATCGTAGTTATATAGTATCTACTTCACAGATGTTATTGTGAGGCTTAAATAAATTTATCCATGTAAAATACGTAGAATAGTAACATGCAGAGAATAAATACTGGAGTTTAGTACTTGTTATTACCTGCAGTTAATATTTTTTGTTGTTTTTGGTTTTTGAGTCAGGATCTCACTGTGTAGTTCAGGATGACCTTGAACTTACTTATTTAGCCAAGGTTGGCCTTGAACTCACAGTGATCCTCCTACATCAGCTTCCTAAATGCTGGGATTACAAATGTGTATCACCATGCCCAGATACAGTTATTTATGAAACCTACTTTTAGGAAAGATAAGATAGCACTAACCAAGTATTTCTACTGCATGGTCTCTGAGGTGCCACTGGAATGATGTGTCTGTCTGTCCATTCGTCCGTCCATCTATCCATTCATCCATCTAACTTTGTGGGACTGGAGATTGAACCGAGGCCCTCAAGCATGCTATACACAGATTCTGCTACTGAGCTACATCCCCAGCCCACCAGAGCAATTCATTCAGGAGAGCAAACTTGTGTTCCATTGTAGTCTCCTCACAGCATCTGTCTTAGTTACTCTTCTCTCATTGATGATACAAATACCCAACACCCAAAATAAAGGAAGGAAAGATTTATTTAGCTCAGTTACTGGAGGTTTCAGTCCATATTCAGCTGGCTCCAAGGCAGAGGGACACTCGGCAAAGAGCAGCAGTTCATGGTGGCTGAATATGACAAAGACCAATCACTACTAAAAAAAAAGTCTGTCTCTCTGTCTGTTAATATTATGTTCAGGCTCTCTGTCCCAGGCTGGAGGAAGTACTCACACCCATAATCCCAGCAGTACTAAGACCCATAATCCCAGCCTTGGATCACACACAGTCCCAGTGGATCACGAGTTAATCACAAACTCTGGGAGTCCCCACCCCATGATTACATGAGGCTTTGGGAGAACAACTAGATACAAACCGTAACAGCATCAAACCAGTAACACCCTATACTGCCAGTGCTCTGGGAGGCTGGACAGGAGAATCACAAGTTTGAGCTCAGCCAGGCCAACTTAGTGATTTGCTAAGATCTTGTCTCAAGCAAATAAACAAAGGTAGGGAGGGATATAGCCCAACATAGAAGCCCAATCCCTAGTACTGGAAGGTCCAATCCCTAGTACTGTAGGTGCTATTTTAAATGTAATGGAGATTTTAATCCTGTATTTCTAACATTGGTTTATTTCTAATGCTGTTCAAGGATGAGATTGGGAAATACAGTTGACTCTCATAATTAGAGAGCTACAAAATTTAATGAGCCATGGTGCTCCCAGAGCCAGGTGCAAGCTAAGTGCAACTTAGCCAGACAGCGATGTTCTTACTTTTAAGTCCTGGAGAGTTATTAACTCAAGGACATCTCTGCCTGATTTCAGACGATGATTGATTCTTTCCCCCACATTGTATGACAGTAATCACAAATAGTTTATGTAGAATAAGTCTGCCTGACAACATAGGACCCAGCCAATGTAACTAATTATGAAATATCCTGTTACTGGTCTTTTGTACTTTCTTCTGAAAACCTATACAAACAACTACCTTACTTTAACAAAGGGCTGGTGACTTGGACCTCGATATCCCCCAGTCCACTAGCACATAAAGCTGTCTGCCTTCCACAGTGCCTCTGGTGCTGTGTCTCTCTCTGATCTGGTCCTGACCCCGCGACAGTATGAGGAGCGGGGAAGACCAGTGGCGGCAGCTTCTGAGAACTTGCTAGAAATACAGGTGATGGGCCTACATCAGACCTAATGAATCTGAGGCTCTGGGGTGGGCTCAGCAGTTTTGAGATACCCTAAAGATTGAGGATGTATCACACAGTGGCTTCTTTAGGGAGAATGGGTCTCTCTCCTCCATAGTCTTGTTCCCCTTGATTGGCATCACTGACTTCCTCCTGTATTACTGTCACTTACACCCAGAGGTGCCTTCCTGAATTGCAAATTTCCTGAGAGCACGGTGAACATTACTCATCTTCACGTCTGTCCTGTCAGCCTGAGACCTACCACAAGGTTTGTTTGGGAAAGATCTGCTGGATCAAATGTAGATAGTGTCCAGTTTCCCTTGACTATAACTGCTATTACCTCTGCTCTTCCAGACCCTGTCCTATGCCAAGAGCTTCCCTCAGGTTCATTGATTTCCTGGGCATTTTGCCCTTTCTTCTGCCTTTATGGTTGATTAGAATGCTTTGGGCAAGTTGGCTCATCTACAGGCAAACCTGTATCTAGCAACTGTGCCTTAAATCAGAATTCTCTGATAACAGTATTTGTCAGGTACTGCATACCAGGCCTGGTGATGGCACTGTGGGTTCATTATTTAAGTCCTCACTACAACCCCAGAGGGAGGTATTATACTTACTTGCATGCAAACAGGACCTAGAGAAACTGAGGCACAAAGAGCAACCTAAGGCAAAGTCCAGGCTTTTCCAGTCTGAGCAAAGTCAAGGGCTGGGTGCACATGGATTAGGAGAACTGCCTTGACTCAACTTCTGAGAGAAATGATCCCTAAACCTGTCCTGAGCCCCTACTTAGCCACCAGGCTGACAGGCTCCTCGTTCCTGGCACCGCACCTGTCTGTTTCCCCTGTGACCCAGGTGCAACACTTCCTACCTGTTTGTAGACATTTTCAAGCAATGTCCACCCAAGGCACTGGAGACTAATGTGGGTGACAAAGGAGAGTGTGACCATATGGAATAGTAGGCACCCCCTTATCAAACCACTGTCTTCTGACTTCCATGTCACCTCTTTGGCTTCTGAACAAGATCACATCTGAAGAAAAGGCCTCACTTCTGAAGAATGGGGACCACTCTTGTTGAAGTAGCTTTGTGTTTCTTCCTTTAGAGTCTAGGCACATAAAGAGCAGGCATTGTATCAGTAGCCAATATAGGACTTGGTGTGTGTGTGTGTGTGCGTGCACACACACGCATGCGTGTGCAGGGGAGGTCTCAGGGAAGGTTGCCAGAAGAAAGGACAAATGAAAAACAAATGCACCTGGGGCTCTCTGTACAATGTAAGGTCTCCCTAGCCCACCACTCCCATCCCCCTCTCTCTGCAGGGAAAAGGCTTTGAGAGAGTTGAGTAAGACACTTGCAGACAGAATGATGCAAGGGTAGCTTTTTGTACATATTGCAACAGAACATACTATAAAGGGGCATTGGGCTGCTCTGCTATCTGGTTCCCCAGGGTCTCAGCCCTGCTCTACTCCACTGATGTTGGCCAGACCTGTCACACAATACAGGGTCACAGGTCATCACTGAGCCTCTCTAAGGCCTGGTCTTAGAGATGCAATGCTATTGAATAAAACCAAGAGTCACATTCAATCTCTCTCTTCCTTTCCTCTGTCCCACATCCCTGTCATGAAGTCCTAGAGATCTCCTGGCCTTAGTGTCCCTCAGAACCACTCCTCTTTACCTGGCCACAACTTCATTTAGTTCCAGATACATCATCATCACCATCACCTTCATTTCTTTCACCCAACATCATCTGGCTACACAGGCCCGGCCAGTGTTGGACTCTGGGCCATAGGGAGGACTCTTATTCCCTGTGCCCTAGACACCTTCCCGAGAGGAAGGTGTGCGGACAGCAGCTATTGTTGGAGCTCTGAAAGAAGCAAGGGACTCATGGCACAGGGGCCTCCTGAGGCCGTGTGATGCACACTTTCCATCCCACAGACCTGGTCCACACTTCTCATGCCTGGTCTCTTCCTGAACTTGAAGGACACCCCTTGCCCACGGGCACCAAGAAAACCCAGCATTAGATGGCAAAGAAGCAGCAACCATGGGAACAGTGACCGTGTTCGGGCACTATGGGTGTCTGTCCCTACGGCTGCTACCAGCTGGCCTCTCTACCCAGATCCTATGCTACCAGGATTCCTGCTATTGGTTTTCTGGTCACAAAGCCCCATAGTATCACCACACAATGGCCTAAACCCTGGAGCTTTCCCTATACTCTGTCTACATCTTTGTAAAAAGCCTTTGTGTTAAATTTTCCTCAAACTGCCCAAGTTCAGTAGACTATTTCCTGCAGAGAGCCTGGTTAATCCAAGGCAGAGGTAGTTAGCAAGTGCCAGAAGGGTGACAGTTAAAGGTGTTCTTGTCTGACAATGATCTTTCTAAAGCATAAAAAGGACCATACTTCATTCTACTAAAAAGCTTCATGGCTATACTCCATTGCTCTGAGGTTAAAAATCTGTATTTTACAGCTGTACCTGAGACTGTACAACTGGCTCTTGATGACTAAACAGCATGTGGGGAAGTCCTCGAGAAAAGGGACAGTAGAAGGCTCAGAAATAGAGTGGGGGAAAGAGGTCCCAAAATGGCACATGCCATAAAGCCGGTCCAGCTGGCAAATTTACATGCAGGAAAGGAGTGGGTGACTTCTGAGCCAGAGGGCCATGCCAAGCTGCCCTCCTCTTACCCCAACCTCTGCCCTCCTCCTCTCTGAGTGGGTGAGCTCTGGCATGAGTCTATCCCCAGGGGGCCTTTGCTTTAGCCAAAAGACTAGCTTCAATGCCTCCCCAGCACTGACCTCCATCAAGTTCTTGGGTTTCCTGAGCTTTACTTTTCCTAACTGTAAGATGATAATAACTCCACAGGGCTATGGGGAAAGCTTAAAGGAGGCAATGGATGGGAATTCACTTTCGTCCAGGAGTTCTGTTTAAGTTGGATGCTGTGGTGTATGCCTGTAGTTCCAGCACTCCGGAGGCTAAGGTAGGAGAATCACTGAGTTTGAGGTCAGCATGGGCCACATAGTAAATTCAAGGCCAGGTTGAACTGCACAGTGAGACCTTGTCTCAAAAAGGAGGACAAGAAGGAGGAGGAAGAAGAAGAGAAAAGAAAGAGGAGGAGGAAGAGGAAGAGAAAGAAGAGTAGGAGTTCTGTTTAAGGTGGCCCTTCCCCTTGCTCTGAAAGACAGAAAAGTCAGGGACTGAAGGCTCAGGGAGGCTGAGCATAAATCCTAGCTTTACCACAGGTTGTGTATCCTTTATCCAAAGTGCTCAGAACAGGGCTTTTTGCATTTCAGATTTTAAGATTAGGGATGCAGTGTTTATTCGCTTTGTGGTCCTGGCTGTGCCACCTCTTGGCACTTCATAGGTGCCCTTCGCAGTGATTGTGAGCACTGGTAGGTTCACAGGAGGTGGACCCAACACGGCTCACATGCTCGCTACGTGCTTCTCCCTCCCTACAGGCCTCTCACAGGGAGGAATCCTGTCTGCCTGGGGACCAGCCGCTTAGCTTCCTCTTCTGTGAGATGGAGAGGCTAAGCTGCTGGCATTATAATGCTTACCAGTGGTAAATGTGTCAAGCCCTCACCAACTGCAAGGCCGCAAACCTAATTCCTATTGGCAGCAGGGCGCTGATGACTCGGGGGAGCACTAAGGTATAGCAGCACCTGGTCAGGTCCTTCCCGAAGGAATGACTTCACCTTCCTGAAGAGCTGGCCTTGGGCGTGTTGAAGTGGCACAGTTCCAATAATACATCTCGCAGAAGTCCTGCTCACTTATGGGAAGGCCAATCTGGTCGTCACTGGAACCCAGGGGTGATAGGAAGTGTGGGAAGGGGAGCAGAAGCCAGTGTTTTCTGTAAGTCCCCATGCCCTCCTCATGTGAGGGAAAACAGTCCCAGAACATGGATAGCTTCCAAAAACATCCTTTCTGGGCAACTGCAGCTCTAGGTCTAGTCTGCCATCCAAATCCAACCTGGATGCAAGTACTTATGCAGTAGCTATAGTAGAGTAGCTGGGGGCAAAAAGAGGGAGTGTTCAGTGTGTCAGGCTGCCATTTTGAGGGTGGAGGACTCTGAGGCAAATAATTGTGCTTGAGCCCTGCCTTGGTGGATGTCCCCACAAGGGAGGGCCTGATCTGTGGGGCAGGTTTTACCACCCTTACCTTGACACCACCAAGCTCGCCTATCTTTCTAACTCACCAATCTGACCCATCCCCCTGCTGCTGCTCACATTCCTGCCTTGGACCATCAGACACAGGATAGAAAGTCCTAGCTTCCTAGAACTACAATTGTTTACATCCTGCTTCTAGCCACATTCCACCTCTAGGCCTTTGTGTATGTTGTAACCACCTCCCCGTTCCTCTCTGCCTAACAGAATCAAACTCAGGTCCAACAGCAATGTCCTTGCTTCTTGACCTTCCAGTACACCATTCCCTCCTCCTCTGTAGCTGCTATCCTCATTCGTTGTCAGTGGACTGCGGAGAGTGCCTCTCGGCCAAGCCAGCCCCACAGCCAAGGCATAGAGTTGATGAGGTTCCTGCTCTTGGGAAGTTCCTGGCCTGGTGGAGGGGCAGGCACTGCAGACAAATGGTGAAAACACAGGAGGGAAGGGATGAACTTGGCATACACTTCCATGTTACCCTGGCTGTCTCTTCACAAAGACAGGGACTAGATCTGATGACCCAGGCCTAATTAGCATCTGGCCAAGATAAAGGTACCTGGAAAAAATACGGAGAAGTGTCAGGTACTGTAGGTTCACAATGGCTAATTTTGCATACTTCTCTAAGGGAAAAATGGAGGTTTGGGATTATCAGGATCACCCTTTTGAAATTTCCCATTAATTCTTTAGGTATGGGCCATCTTCTCCCACCCACTAAGACTGAACTAAAAGCACTAAGATTAAAAAACCCCTCTAGGGTAAGATCCTCTTTAGCAGGCTGAAGATATAGCTCAAAGCACTTGTTCCTGCCTATGAGCTCAAGGTCCTGAGTTCAATCCCTGGTACCCCTCCACCCTCTTGAGTCATCCTAAACTATCTCTGACCTTCTAAGTCTTCCACTAATTCCTCCTATCACTGCATACACTCAATAAACAGTTGGCTGGCCTGGAGTCACATATGAATAAATTTGTCTCTATTTCTTATTTCATTTTTCCACCATACCTCTCATATAGGCAATTGGAGATCTTGGCCAGGGTCCAATACTGAAGCAGATGAATTTGGGATCTGAATATTTCAAGTGGGCCTGTTTAGCTGAAGTCTTGACATCCTTTCCATGTTATGATTTCACTAGATCCTCAAATACTCAAGCAAAGTCCGCAAGCTAGGAATTGTCACTTTTATTTCATGTTGCAGAACCAGAAGCCTAGACAGGACAGGGACAGTGACCTGTCCAAGGGCACCTGGCAAATCTGTGGTAGAGAAGGGGCCAGAACCCAAACTTCCTGCTTTCCAGCTGAAGCTTGGCTCCTCAGAGCATACCAGCAGTGAGTGTGGGTGGGCCTTGGGCTCCATCCCAAGGACAGTCTTCCATTAGAGACCCTTCAAGAGCAGGCACAAGTCACACAATGACCTGGATCTTGCCACAGGCAGGGATCCTGGCTCCAAGAGCACCCTCTTGGAGAAAAGGGTACAAGTATACACCTGCACCTTCAGCATCCACCTGGCTATATTCTTCTTTGCCCCGAACTATACCACACTCACTTGCAACTCTCAGCCTTTGCACACACCAATCACCATGTCCCCCTGTGATGTGCATGCCGCTAGCCCCCCCCCCCGACCCCGTATCCTATAGGGACCAAGCTCTTTCCAGCTCCAGGTTCTCACCATATGCTGGTCCCTCTGGCTAATATTCTTTTCCTCTACTCTTTAGTAACTCAGTCCTCAGGATTCAGTGACTTTTGTTTAGTGAAATTTACTCCTATGTCTTCCAGGCAGTTGAACAAATGGAAGTGTTCCTAGGCAGGTTTCAGTCATGGTATCAGTCACGTGCTTGCTTCCCTGTGACTGTGACTCCTGTCACTCTCCCCTCCCCATGTAAGAGGTGATAAACTCCTCAAAAGCAGAGACAGGCTTTCTTCTCCTGCTGTGACCCATGCCGGCTTGCTCAAACTATGCCCATGACATCTATATTTTCATTGTCGTGCTTGTGTCCTCCACATTTAGTAAGTCACTCCACTAGCTCTCATCCCCTCTTGCACTCTTTTTCTTTTCTTCTTTTTTTTTTTTTTTTTTTGTGGCGCTGGTGACCACAACAGGATCTTAGCATGTTAAGCCAGCACTTCATACTGAGCTACACCCTGGCAGCCTTTTCTCTACACCAGGGCTCCATTTCCTCCATAGCCCCAGGGCTCAGACTCACGCTCTCTGCAGCACTTCCCCCCACAGTCTTCCCGCTGCCGCCCCATCCCCCTGTCCACTGCCTACATTCTGGCTCCAGAATTGTCACATCTCGTTTCCTACAGCTCCTTCAAGAAGCCTAATGTCTCAAGGGTGGCATTTCTGGGCCTCTGTCTCCAGTCACTCCAGATCTCCCACCTTGCCCTTAAAGTGCTGGCTTTGCCAAGCTTTCATGCTGGCCTTTCTGTCTTGTCCTCACCTTCTCCATCTGCAATATTCCTCAAGCCACTCATGGGCAACGAATGTGATTTGGGGACACCTTCTATGTGTCACTCTCCTTTCATAATTTATCCTTTAGTTCTCAAAACATGTTAAACAATGACAATTACCATTTTCCTATTTTACAGACATGAAAACTGAGGTTCCAGAAAGGGAGGCTCAGAACAGGACTCCAGGTCTGATCCCCAAACTGCTGTGCACTGCTCTCTGGGAATCACGCCCAGCCCTTTGGTCCGAGGAAAAGCGCATAGTCCTACGTGGCTGCCCAGCTCGTTGGTTTCTCTCTGGTCCCGGTGTTGCTGCCGGTGTCCGTTCATGGCCATCTCTGCGGCCTCCCAACCACACCAACATGAGCCTCCAGAGGGCAGCCTAAGCGTACCAGGCTGGGGCCTGAACTCAACACTCCGTAGTGTACAGCTGGTCTGTGATATTCTCGATAAAGGGAAGGCAGAGGTATTTTGGGTAGTTTGGAAGCCCAGCTCTAAGCTAACTAATCCTGATACAATGACCCGAGACAGGATCTTTGCAAATGGAGACGTCTGGCGGGCCGCCAACAGAACACAGGCCCCCACGTCCCCGCCGGCCAGCACGTGCTCGGTTCCCCTGCCCGCAGCCCGCTGTCGGGCTGCACCAACCTCCGCAGGGGGGTTCTACCGGCGAGCCGCCCAAGTGACTCGGCGAGCTCCTGGGAGCCAGGACCTGGACTCTGCCTCTCGCACCCCTTCCCGCCCGCGCAACGCAGCCCCCGCTCGCTCTCGCGCCACCCCGAGCTGGGCAGCGGAGCTGCCCTGCCATCCCCGTAACCGGAGGTGGTGCGGGCCGCGCGCTGAGCGGCCCGCCCCCCAGGCACGTCGGGCCCGCCCCCTTGTGAGGTTATAAAGTGCGCGCTCCCCGCGGCGAGTTGTAGCGGCAGCCGCCGGGCTCGTTGGTCTTCGGCTCTTCGCGCCGCGCGGGCCCCGGCTACCGGGGCCTCAGCTCCGCTTGGGTGCCAGCCGCGGGCTCCTTGCTCTGCTCGAAGCCCTGGCCCCGGCGGCCAGGGCATGGACCAGGGGCGCGGTGCGAGGCTGCTTCTCGCTTGGCCCTGACCTGCACCGACTTCAGCATGAAGACCCTCATAGCAGCTTATTCTGGGGTCCTGCGAGGTGAGCGTCGGGCCAAGGCTGCCCGAACTGAGAGCTCCAGTGGAAGATCTGTGCTGACCCGTGAAGGGTCTGGGAGATGGGGTGAGTGTCTGTCGCACCTGGAGACTTTGATCTGGTCGTGCGTGCGCAGCTGCAAGGTTTCCAGGAAAGGGCTCTGAGGCAGGTTGACTGGTTGGTGCTGGAGGACTGGCCACAGCAAGATGAGTTCCCAGTTCCTACCCATTCCCTTGGAGAAACTCACGGCCTG
>PVKA01017199.1:10338-46412 GCA_004027165.1 Ctenomys sociabilis
CCCCCCAATGAGAATGAAACCATCCACCCTTCCCGGTTATTAGGAGCCTTAGAGAACACCTCTCCAGTTTCCAGTACTGTTTCTGACCCCTGGTGGTTTTCTCCTCATTCCCTTACTAGGCAGAGTAAGCTTTGAAAGCAAGAGACAGGATGGGGTAGGGTGGCATGGGTTTTGCAATCCCCTGAAGACCATGTCTGGCTGGGGCAGGTGTGCTCTCACTGTCCTCTGGCTTACATCCATCTGCCAGTCCAGACCGAGGGACTTAGTAGGCAGAGTGGGTTGGGTGGGTGCCAGTTGTCTTCCAGGGTGGAACTCAGGTCCTCAAGGAATCAAGGGTGCAATAGAAACCAAGTGCCACAAATTTCCCTATGCAAGGAAAAGCACTCCTTCCACTGTCATACTTGGCTGTAGTTGGAGAAACTGAGACAGAAGGAAACATTCTGACTAGTTTCCTTAGCAGATGTCTTGAGTGCGGGATTAAATAAAATCCAGGAGGCTATGGAAGTCATCCCAGCTATCCTGATCTGCAAGTCTGTCATGTATGAGGCCTCTCTCTGTTCTAAGTCTTTTTTTTTCTGCTTGCTAAACCACTGCTACTTGGTATTTTTCTTTAGTAACAAATAATTCCCTGCTTTATATATATACACACAGACATACACTTACATACTAGTTATGGAAACCTTGGGACAGACAAGAATAAAAATTGCTGGCAAGTCACCTATCCAAAGATAGCTTCTTATTAGTATTTTAGAGCATTTACTTATAATTTTCCTTATACATATATTATAAAGTTGGGGATACACTGTAGATAGGGTTCTAAATCCTGTTTCTTTCTCTTGATGTTTCATCATGAGTATTTCCTGTTGTTAATCAAAATCATTTTTAATATATTGATGGCTACAAGGTAACCTATGCTGGAGCTGTATCCAAGTTGCTCTGGTTATCTGCTCTGTTGGTCTGGGTGCTGCTTGCTCCCTTTAAGAGGAAAGACTGAGCTGCTGGTGCCATCCTTGAGTGACCAGCCTGAGCTGTCTCATGCACCAGCTCAGCAACCTCTCGTAGTCTCTTCTGTCACTTAGAGTGCTTTTCTGTTCACTGTATCCTTTGATTCCCTTAGCAAGGGAGGGAAGGAAATGCCTATGTCTGTATTTTTAAAATGTTCTGGTCTTCAGATATTAAGGTTGGAGTGCTCACTTCTGTGCTCCTTCCTGCAGATCCCTTTCCTGGGTTCTGTTCTTCACTAGCTGTGAGCTGTGTCTTCCAGGAGCCAAGGGACCCTGGCTCTATTTCTGACCTAGAGTTTGTAACTCAGGAGAATTTGTAGTCAAGCAGGTGTTTTTTTTTGATCAAGTCACATAATAGCATATCAGGATCATTTCCCCATATTATTATCAGATCTTGAAAATATAATATTTAAAAAACTGGGTGTGAGAAGTTCTAGCATGGAATGTAGCAAGAGCTAATACAAAACCAGTCAGTTTAGCTCTTCAGAGTCTACTTGGTGAAAGACTGGGTGGGGTATGGGAGGTGCTAAAGCAGATTTTATATTATCTCGGTATCTCCATTAGTCCTGCTTTCTACATCTTCAGCCCTTGAAGACACTTCCCAATGGCCTAGCTTGCCTCTGCAGTTAAGTTCCCAGTGTTATGAAGTAAGGGAGCACGCTGTCACTGGCAGTATTCAAGGAGAGACCATGGATTCTATGAAGGAAAGTACTGTGATGGGTGAGAGATTACAACAATACCTTGGTGCCTGGCTTCTTTGTAGCAGTGTGGGTAGAGGAATGGAAGGGTGAGGGGGAGTGGATGTTGGTGTCTTCTGAAGGACAGTCTTGATCCAGGCATGCAGGCTGCCAAATAGCTGCATCAACAGCTCTGCTTCTGCCCCTGCATGGGGACTTTTCAGGGCAGAGCCCTTGAGTGCTGAGTACTTGCTTACCTGGATCTCACGAATCAGCACAGGACTGAGTGTGAAGTGGTGACAATAAGATTCTGAGTTGATGTCATCTGTGGGGCTTCAGAGAGCAGGAACTGGGGTAGGATTATGGAGGGGGAAGGTTTTCATGTAGCAAAAGAACTCCTTAGCAGCTGTTGATTACTGCACAGGCTCGGGTGGTGTGGCTGGTGCTCCCCATGTGTAGGGCATGCACATAGAGTTAAAACAGTACCTAGGTTGTTAAGGATAACTTGGAACTGAGGAACTCAATTATAGAAGAGAGCATCACTTTCATGTTCCCCCTCCCTCAATTTTGTGCGGCATTTCTCCTCCTTTCCATCACTTCCCCAGCTTCACAGAGACAACTTTGGGGTTACCTGTGTTACAAAGGGCTCACCTAGGCTGGAAAGGAGGGCCAAGAGTAAGATTTTATTAGTAGGCTGAATGACTCAGTTGCCAGTGTGGAAATCCAGCCGCACCTCTATCCTTCTGCCACCGAATTCAGTGCAAGAATTTGAGTCACCACAACATAGATATCTATTAATGCTGGACCTGGTTCAACTCATGGTACGGATGGATCTCCTGAAAAGAAGTGACTCTCTCAGGAGTACAGCAGCAGGCTCAAGCCCGAGCCATCTCACAGTCTGTAGCTTAGACAAGAGGAGTGTGGTGAGGCTGGAAGGCTGGGCACTACACAGCATGGGTGCTTAGCTTGCGGAATTGCTGCTCAGTGAAGGTTGCCCCTGGTCCCCTTGCTGGGGCTCCAGGCTTTGGGAAGAAGCTCTCTGCACTGCCCAGCTAATGAGACCAGCAGCCCACAGAGCTTCTGCTCCCAGGGGAACTGCTTGTCACTGCCACCCCCATACTTGATACCTTCTAGACTCCTCCCTGGGGCCTGTGGGGCCACATGAATGCTCCCCCTCTGCCTCACAGCCTTTTGCCCACCATGCCACCCACCTCCAGACAAACTAGGGGACATCTTGACCCTCCAGCACTGCTCCAATGCAGTCCTGTGGCAAGGCCTTTGTGTGTGCTGCCTTCCTGCCAAATCTTGGTAAGGCTGGCTTCTGAACACCCTGTCTCCTGTCTGAGGCCATTCCTGGCCACCTGCGTGGAGAGCCAGCCCTCGCCACCACGTGGTCTGCTTTCATGGCTCTTAGCATTATCTAAATTATCATTTGTGTTTATCTGTTCAGATAATTGTCTCCTCTATAAGAATGTCAGCCCTTGGGAACAGGAACCTTGTCTGCTTTAGTGGGTATCTTGTGCCTAGTGCAGTTGTGTCCCTACTATCTACCGCAGTCTGTGTCAGATAGTAAATCTTAGTTGACTGAATGAATCATCAGTGGGACTTCCCTGTTCCTCTCAGCATGAAGCCTTTGTAGCTTCCGTGTGCTTCCTCGAATCTTCTCCAGGCCTCTTTTCCTACCTGTTCTGGGTGTTGGCGCTACAGCTATCCCTTGCCCTAAAGTCACGTGATCTGTCCACAAGCTAGCCCCTGGGGCTGGGTGTTGAGTGGGTAGGGCCAGCTTTGAAACAGTTCCCCTCGTGGCTTCCAGAGTTTAGAAGGCAGAGAGAGGGCTGGGATTCTAGCCCTGCCTTTTCTCTGGGACATGGCTGAATGTCTCACTTCCTCTCTGAAGGTCTCACTCCCTCTTGCCTCTGAAATAAAATTGGAAATCTCAGACACTCAGGATATGAGGGTTTAGATGAAGGTGAGCATAAAGTGCTATATAAGCTGACTTCATGACACTCATAAAAGTGAGTCCTTGTTATTTGTAGTGTATAACCTACAGCAGTCCTCGTGCTGATGTGGAGAATAACATACTACTCTCTGGGGCATCTATTAAAGCTGCACCAAAGTGAGGAGGTAAGGTGTGGGCCATTCAGTGTAGTGACTGGACACCTTCTGCATGTCCACCAAGATCTGAGCTTTCCAGGAAATGAGACCAGGGTACACAAGATGGCGGTAGTGATCTGAGCCATGACAGGGAGCAAAAGGCACCTGTAATGCCTACAGGGGAGGAGGAGGGACTGGGGTTAGAGAGGTCTTCTTGGAAGAGATGCAGTTGGGATCTTGATAGATGTTAGCAAGGCAGCAAGAACATTCAGGAATAAGGAATAGCATAAACAAAGGCATGTGAGTTGGGTAGAAGGTGCTGTCTGACTGCAGACCAGCTTGGGTAGCAGTCCTGCTTCTATGCTGAAAAACAGATGAAAGACCACATGTGTTGTCCAGGCCTGTGGGGGACATCTAGGGGAGAAATGAGAGCCTTTCTGAAAGGAGTCAGGGGTGGTCAGAGTTTCCTGGTCTCTTCCCTCCCGGAGACTCCTGCTATGTAGCTACAGTTGACCAATGGGATCTTGTCTAGGAGTCGGGTGCAGGGTCTGTGCAGCCACCACTCTGCCACTGACCCGCTGTGGAGCTTTGGCCATCCTTGGCCAGCCTCTGCCCCCTCCCGACTCTGTCTCCTATAGGCAATGGAAAAAAGGTGATAAGTGGTTCTGAACTTGGACCCTTTGGGCCTATCCAAAAGAGCAAGAACCCTAGACTCCTTTCCCTATAAGAGCAGGTAGCAGTTGTAAGCCAAGGCCAGGAGCCTGACTCTGCACCTGCTTCCTATGTGCCTTGGGTAAGACTTTGTCCTTCCAGGGCCCAGCTTCTTCCAGTGTCAAGTGAGGAGTCCTGGGTGAGAGGATCCTGGAGGTTCCCTCCATCTCTGCTACAGAAACATGATGTCAATTCTGCCTCAAACTTCTCTGGGTCAACCTCTTCCTCGTTCTTACCCTTAGCTTCCCCTTGTAAAAATGGGGCTGTGTCCTGCTTGGGGCACAGGTAGGTGCCCTATATATTATCAAAGGGGATTATTTTGGGGACTCATTGGTAACACACATGCAAACTGGTAGTGTTGCCATGGTAATTACTCCCACTCCAATATTTTTGAATGTGCTAGGTCAGGAAGTGGAAGTGGGAAAAGCAGGCCACCCGGGTCCTCAGCAACCACTTGGGTACTCAAGCTTGTGCTCCCTTTCCCTTCCAGCCTATGGCAGATGCTGTGTGCCAGACTCTACTTGGGTCTTGATCCTTCGCCTTCCTCTGGTCAGCCTCACATTTGCCTGAGCTGCTAGCTCCCCCTGGAAGGCAGCCCTGAGAATACCCACCCAAGCTTGGTTGGGGGCCTGCCCTGGTTCACATCCCTGGCCTTCTGTTCACAGCCCTACTCCTCAGTTGTAGGTCTGAGAAGCAGAGGAGAGGCAGGTTCTGGAAGGCCTCCTTCTAGTTCATGGATCTTAGGACACACGTATTTCAGAGACATGAGCTTCAGATGACAACTTCTCTCTCTCCCCCCAGAGCCTTCACCACCGGTCCTGCCTTTTATTATTTTTTTATTTTTTATTTTTTCCGGTCCTGCCTTTAACCCACCCTGTCCACTGGATTCCTTGTGACACCCTGACATGGTGCAGATCAGTGGGTTGTGAAGTGTATCTCTGTTCTTGTCCAGGCCTTTTTAAATCAGTATAGTCCTTAGGGGCATTCAGTCACTCAGCAAATCCTGCTGGAACACCTGCTGTGTCTGACCCCATGTTAGGCATAGGGACCCCAGAGAATGAGACATGATTCCTACAGAAAAACCTATATTTCTCCTCCCCTAATATAGGAGCAAGGTGGGGCCCACGAGTTGTAGCCAGTGCAACCTGGGTGGGGGAAGGGACTTTCCAGAGGAGAGTCACTGAGGGTCAGTGTACGTGCCTGGCAAGGGGCCCAGTGTGTGCTGAACAGAGTCAGGTAATAGGACTGCTCTCGGAGGCAACACAGGCACAGCCAAGAGTGTGGGGCACTGAATGGGGCCAGCTTAGCTCAGTGTGCAAGGCTGATGGGAACCCAGCTCTGCACTGGGACTCTGAAACCACAGGCATGACCCTCCAGAGCTGATGGCTCTGTGGACTTTCTCTGAAATGTCCTGCCCTGGAGCAGCCTAGAAGCAAGTCATCTCTGACCTTGAAGAAATGGTGTCTCTTTGGCACTGGGCTTTGTTTTCTGAACCTCTCTGGCACTTGGCTTTACTTCCTGGGTCTGCCTGGGGCCAGGAGGATATGCCAGGGGCCAGTGAGTCCACCCTTTTCCCCCAGGCAACTTGTACCAGTCCTTGGAAGTGGCTTTGCAGTGACTTCCTCACTCACCTAAGCCAAAGACCGACTTTGGATCCAGATGGGCTCAGTTAAGGCGTCCTCAGGCCTAGGGATGTCAGCAGGAACTGCCTGAAAGACTGTTCATACTCTGCTAGTCGCTACTTCTTTCTGGCTCCACTAGACAGTGATTATTTAGATTCCTCTCAAGGATGCTGGATCATAACTTAGGGGGACGCTGAGTCTTGGGGTGGGGAGGGAGTGGTTTTCAGGGACCCACAATAGGAAGCATTAGCGCCAGGATTTCAGTCCTGTCTGTCACACACATTGTCGTACTTGTTAAACGGGCTGGCAGCAAGGCTCACTTGATAATTAAGTGGCATCCACGCAGATCTATACTTTTTATGGGACACTTGACTATACATTATCTAAGTGAATTCACCCAACCTGACGAGGTAGGTATTAGCCCCATTTTACAGATGAGGAAATAGGCTTACACAAGAAATGGTTTATCCAGGTCACATTTCACACACACAGGGCTAGGTGTTCTTGCCTGCCGTTCCCTGTATCTTCTCCAGCCTGGTAGGTTCCTGTAACAGCAGCCAGCAGTAAGGCTGGCAGTATGACCTGTCCAGAAGTGTGACCTGCCCACCTGCTTGGAGCCACAGGCCTTTCCCAGGTGTGCTCAACACCTCCTCCCCCAGTGCCAGGGATCCTCCACCCTAGCGCTCTCTCACTGCCTAGACTCCCTTTGCTCTTGTCTCCCAGGGCCACCAGTGTACATTATATTTCACATGTGCGCCTTCTCCCTGCTGTAGCGTACTTAGGCTTCCTGACAGGTGGTGTGTCCTCTGCTGTGCTCCCTGCAGCTGACCCTGTGGCTCAGAACTCTTGGCACCTTCCATGTGCTCCATGGTGTGAATCTTCTGTCCATCCCAACTCACTTCTCCCAGGAAGTGAGTTTGCTCATTCTTACTTCACTATTCACTCTAACTAACTAACCACTTAGGGATTTGTCTCGTGCCCATCTCGTTACAACTTCCTTTAAGTCTTTGTTCCAGGGGTTTCCCCCCAACTATGGTGCCCCTCTCCTCTTTGCCTTCTAGACCTTGTCTTCAGCCCCTGAAGATGCCCCAGGACTCACTGGAACTCTCCTTACCTCTCTGCTACCTTTTCACCTAATGCACCTCATCCCCTTGTCTTGAAAAAGAGTGTACCTTGTGCTCCCATTTATTCCCTCCCCACTCTCTAGTAGGTGGTAGAAGCAGTGCCAGTGTCATCTAACAAAGACCAAACGTGTCTTACACACATTTTTTCATTTCATCTCTAAACAACCCTTGTGGGGAGATTGTTAGCCTCACAGGGGGTCAATGACATTTGTAGATTAGAAAACCGAAGAGGCCCGATGTGTGCTGAACAGATTTGGTTCAGACTTGAGAGAGATGAGATGACAGCCAGGCAGGACAGACAGAGGGGGCAGAGGCTCAGACACTTATCATGCTCAAGCAAGTGTAAGAAGAAGCAGCTTGAGAAACTGGTTTTATCAGCCCTGGGGTGCGGCCCCTCTGGTCACTCTAATATCAGATATTGGGCAAGGAGTTTCCAACAGACCGGCCACCACTCCCAGCCTGGGCTGGGCCCTGGGACTGAGGCTGCTTAGTCTTGGCAGCTGCAGGCAGCTTGACTTGTGGAAGCACCTGGTGAGGGCTCATATTCCCCACACCATGGGTCTACACAGGATTGTCCCTCTGAGACTTTGGTCATCATGTGGAGCAGAGCAAACAGCCCTGCTAAGCCAGGCTATCCCTTCCTAAAGTATGGGAGTGGCCTGGCTTATTTAGTGGGGACAAATCCTCAGGGACATGGCATCATGGGACTGATGAGAGATTTGGGGCTCACATACTTGCCTTAGGACTTGGCTCCTATACTCCAAGCGGCTCAAGCCCCATGGCTTTTCCTCCCCTGGTTCTGTGTCTGTGAAATGAGGCTCCAGCCCATGCCTCATCGGTGCTGTAGGACAGCAGTGCTCCATGCTGACTTGGGGGAGGGATTGCTTTCTGAATGGCAAGAAGGCTGTGCAGGGCCTTCCTGGTGTCTCTCCTCTTACTGCCTCCCCAAGTGAAGGGCAAATGAGCTGTGTGAACTGCATGGAGCCCAGCTGTCTGAAGTGGCTGCTGGGAGTCTTTTCTTTAGAGCACCACTCAACTTGTTCCAGGACCTGTCTTGTCTATGAAGAAAAAACATTTGTAGGTGTGTGTGTGTGGTGGTGGTGGTGGGGGACTCTGTTTCTCCACAGGCAGGGCAACTTGTGTTTATGGGAGGCAAGAGAATACCATGGCAGGTTTGGCAGGGCTGGCATGGCCCTGTCTTTTTTTTTTTTTTTTTTTTGTCTTTTTGAGACAGGGTCTCACTATGTAGTTCAGGCTGACCTTAAGCTCACTTTGTAGCTCAGGCTGGTCTTGAACTCACAACAATCCTCCTGCCTCAGCCTCCCGAGTGCTGGGATTACAGGCATGCGCCACCACGCCCAGCTGGTCCTGTCTTCTCGGACATCAAGGTCTTGCCTCTGGACTTACAGAATTGTTCAGCCATGGAGGAAGCCAGAATTTGTTGAGCTGTGAGCACCCAAATGAGTTAGGTACCAGCTCTGGCACCCAGGAATCCCTGGCAGAGGGAAGGTGATTGAATAAACAGACATAGGCTGTTAAATGGGCCTGGAACTGTGAGAGTGTGTACAGAGATGGTGGGTGTGCCCAGGGAGGCTGGGGTGGCAAAGGACCAGATTGGAATGGGGACTTGGCTGGATGCTGAGGCCCCTGCCACCCCACCCAGAAGTAGGCTGGGTGTGAAGGCGGTGGCATCAGATTGCAGCACTGGCGTTCTACCAGCTTCTCCTGGACCCCTCCTAGCCATAGACAAGGCACCAGAAATGCTGACAGCTGACTGACAAGGGCTAGCAGTGGCCTGGGGGTGCCCAACCAAACCCTCACTTCCTGGCTGCTCAGAGACTGGCCCAGAATAGCTATAGAACCCTGAGGAATAAGTCTCAAATACAGTACTTAGCAAGGAGTGTTTGGGAGGGCAGGCCCCAGAGATCATAACGTGTATCCTCCTTGCCCCAGTTTTAGATGGGACAGCCCAGGGAGGTGTAGTGACTTAGTCAAGTTGACATAAGGGTCATTGGCAGAGCTGGGGCCAGAGCCCTAAGGGGCTGCTGCACCTTATCTCGTGCCCAGGATGCCTGCTCGTGACCCTGTCTTCTAAAGGAAAACAGGGCATTCATTTGCCATCTCTCCCAGGATCCCCTAGCTTCACGGTGGAGATGAGAGGAGGAGTGGGGGACCAACATGAGCAGGTGCAGGTCCAAAAGCTGGGCCTGAATTGAGTCTGCCTCTGCCTCTCCTTGGCTGCGAGGCTTGCTCATGTGTTGCCTTAAATGGGGCCATGTTGCCGAGTTCAGGCCTTCCAGTGCTTGTGCACCTGCCGTGGGACCCTTGAAGCTTTTGATCCTCTTGGGCAAGGACCTCCTATTGCTCTCGCTCAGAAAATCCCTTTGAGTGCCTATTGCAGCCTTAGCCCTGGCAGCACACTGGCCACCTGGATGCAGATTGGACCCTAGTGTGGACCCCAGTTAGTTTTACAGTCTGATGTGAGAACCCACTTACGATGGGCAGTTAGTTCCTCCCTTTACCTGTCTCTCCTGACTTCATTGTGAGGCAGAAAAGTCTTCCTGAGGTAGCAAGATAGCACCTGACTGATCTAGGCTTGCATGGTCTTTTGGGCTCTAGGCATGATGCCCTCTCCAGGGTTTGAAGGATGTGCTGCTTCACCTCATGGTCAGGGAATCATCTAGTGGACAGAGTAGGGAGAGGCCTTCTGAGAAGGAGAGCAGCTACTCAGTATCTCTGAGGCCCACTGCAGCAGCCATCGGAATTTAGGGTTCAGCATTCCTGGACAGGCTGGCTCATGGGCTGGCACCCCAGCTGGGTGAGGATTGTGAGAGTGGACCTGGAAGAGCCCTCCCACCCTGATATCCATCCAGGAGGTTTTCTCAGTTATTTTAGTGGGGTTTGTCACCATAAGGGATTTCTGTATTCCTCCCGCAAGCTGGAGTGCTGCCCCCAACTGTGGTTGGCTATCCCCATAGCAAGGGCCAAATGCTCCATGACCTTGAATTAAGCACTGCTCCAGCCCTTTGCCACAGGGGTCCTATCTGCAGCAGAAAATCAGAACCATGAGATATCTGAGGCTCTGTTACCTTTATTTCTTGCCCAGGAGAAGGTAGAAGCCCTCACCTCTCTCCCTTATTCTAATCTTCCTGTATCTGAATCTTTGCACATTTAATCACCTGGTGCCTTGTCAAAATATAGATTGGACTCAGTGATATGGGCATTTCTAACCAGTTCAAAGGCGACCAGATATTACAGTTCCCAGGCTGTGCTTTGAGTAGCAAAGTGCTAGAGCACCTTTCATCTGTTCTGCTCCAGATGCAGTGGGGATTCACCTTCCCATAACCCACTGCTGCAGCCCTGGGTCCTGCATCACTTCATCCTGCATAGCTCGGGAGGCAGAGCCTGCTGCCGACCAGCTTGGAATCAGGAGTTCAGGCCCATACTTGGACCTCACTTCCTTCCCACAGGAATATCCAGGCCTCTTTTTTATATGTAGGCCATGGTGAAAGGCCCTGAAAGCCATGTTTGTGTGGCTAAGTAATTTGTCCAGGCCTCACGGCGTACCCCTGGGCTTGCTGTGTTTCATGGGTTGAACCCTTTGCACACAGCAGCTGCTATGAGGGAATGGGGTGATGCCCTGGGCTGGGGCTGACATCCTGGGTTTGTACTTTGCCATCAAGCTGGATAAATTCAGGGCAGTCAGTGCTCCTCTCTGGGCTTCAGTCTCCAAAAAGTTATCCTAATAACCTTATAGGGCCCTTCAGCCCCTGGAAATAGGTTCTTGGACAAATCTAGAGGTGGGCAGAGCCCGTGATGGTAGAATTTTTATAAAGGGGGACCAGTGCTAAGCCAAATCTCTGGAATGGCTCTGAGGCAAGCCTCTTTCCTGCTTTTGTGACTTACATGCATACTATCAGCTCTATCCCAGTTGTGCCTGTGGAGTAGTAGATGCTACGGAGGATATAGTAGATGCCATGCACCAGCAGGGAGTCCTGTGTTCTTGCCTGGAGTCACAAAATAAAGGGAGACCAAGGGTCTGACACTTTGTTGTACCAAGCCCCAAAACTGGTCCACCAGAACTGGTAAAGGGGAGAACTGGTGTGTCCACTCTGAAATCTGGCATTTCCCCAAAGTCAAAGCATTTGTTAGCTTTCAGGTGAGAAAGGGTCATCTTTTCCAAACTTTCCTGTGAGCTTGTTGCTCAGTGGATTTTGATGGAAAGCAGAGCCTTGAGTATTTTATGTTTTTTTTTAATGGTTATACATTTTATTTTATTTATGTATTTATTTTTTTGGTACACGGTCTTGCTAGCAGCTCATACTCATAGTGATCCTCCTGACTCAGCCTTGCCAGCAGTAAGATTACAAGTGTGTGCCACCATGCCTGGTTTTGGTGGCCAGCTCAATGTGGGGCTCAGGGCGTGCAGTACCAGGGATTGAACCCAGGTTCTTGTGCTGGCTGGGTAGGTGCTTAGGCTGCCAAACTATCTCCCAGCCTGAGTATAAACTTCTAAAGCCCTCTTTCCCCACCCCCAGCATGCAGGCTAGGTCATGAAATGCAAGAACAAGATTGTGGCTGAGTCATCTGCTCTGGGCTTGTGCAGTGGGTAGCAGGAAGGAATGTTTGGCGATATACAATAGGAACCCAGTGAAGATGTGCTGAGCAAAGGCTATGTGGCTGTGCTCCCCAGGGGAGGGGTGGGGTGGCCCTGCTTTAGTAAGCGCTGGACCCAGTGGGCACGGCTCAAGGACTTCTTGTGCTTGCCCCCTACACTGCCTTCCGCAGGCACTGGACTTCATGGCCACATTACATTGCACATCAGCTACTAGAGTCGAAGGCATTTCTGGGGAGCACAGCCACAGAGCCAATTCAGGGGTACATTTTGTTCTCACTTCCAGGCTTGGCATTTGCTTGGTAACAAACATAATTACAGGCTTCTATGTCCTCTAAACTACCTGAAGGTCTCTGGCCACTGGGTCCCTCCTGTCTGGGTCCCAAGCTTTGGGCAGAGATGAGGCTGAACATGCATATCTTGCTTTGCGTAGGCATAGGATGGGAGGGGGTTGAGGGGAGAGGACGACTCAGCTCCTTGGAAAAAGGTATCAGTCCTGGGTAGAAAAGGAGCAGGGAGGGACTGAAGATGCTCAAAGTACACCTGGAGGAGAAAAACATTATACACGGGATGTTGAACCTTTGTCCTTGGCCTCACAGGCACTGATAGCAAAAACTAAATATTTGTGCAAGCTCTTGATAGAGGAGGAGGATGGGCGTTTGGAGCAGAGGGAAGGGAGAAAAACTGGCCCTTCTAGAAGCCTCCTCAAGGCCCAGCTCCTAGACAGCCTCTTTAGATGCTGCATTTAGTCTCCTAATGACCCAACAAGGGAGACACCATTTCCATTGTATGTGTACAGAAACTGCTGCCCAGGAAGGCATGTAAATGGCAGGGTGAGGATCTAAACCCAGATGTGTCTGGTCCTGTGGCCCTTGCCTCACATCTAGGGAGGTCCCTATGGGAGTGGGGCTGGCTTTGGGGCCCCTGTGGCTGGGTAGAAGGGTGGCAGTAGCCTGACACCTCCCTGTGCTGCAGGTACTGGCTCCAGCATCCTCTCCGCCCTCCAGGATCTCTTCTCTGTCACCTGGCTGAACAGATCCAAGGTGGAAAAGCAGCTGCAGGTCATCTCAGTACTACAATGGGTCCTGTCCTTCCTTGTGTTGGGTAAGTGGAGCCGCAGAGTGGGGTGAACAAGGGGAGGCAAGCAAGGTTAGGACCTACAGAGTCAGAGCAAGAACATCCTCTCTCCAGTTTCCTCTGACCCCTGTCTTTTGGGTCCATGGTCAAGTGTTCTGCCCCTAGGGATGCAGGAGGCCCAGTGAAGGAATAAGTGGTGGTATGGTCCCATTTTACAGATGGGAAACCCCAAATCTCAGAGAGGCGGGTAACTTGGCCTAAATCACTTGAATCCAGGTCTGTGAGATTAGAGAACCTGTGCTTTCCCACAGTGCTACTCTGCCTACCAACAGACATTATCTAGCAGTATTTTGCTTTATATTTCAGTGTTCTGTAGCCAAGTTTGTCACCAACCAAGCTCTGTGACCTTACACAGAGCTTATGCTTGAGCCCTATGGACATTAGCCTCCTCCTTTTGAATATGAGAATGCCCTGCCTGTTTCACATGGCTTTTGTGGAAACCATGAGAATTGAAATTAAAGAATGAGCACGTGCATAAGAGCCTGAGCCACATGGGTCCCCACGACAGAGGGTCTGTTGTGAGGCTGTTTCTGTCACCCACCTGTCCTGAACACAGTGGCTACTGTCAGCCTTTCCAAGCAGGCACATCAGCAGGAAGGTTGCTGCCTCTGCTGTCCAGCGCGGGATCCCCAGCCATGTAGGCCAGGGTGGGGACATCATGGACTGTCTAGGAGGAGAGCAGGCCCAGCTCTCCTGGAGGCCTCACTTCCGTCCTCAGCATGTCAGCTTAGACAGACTTGCTGCAGGGCCTCAGCTGTGTCCCAGGGCCTGGGAACAAGGACCTTGGAGCTGCTGTGTCAGTGCCCAGCAACTGTCCTGCCTCAGAGGTGAGGAAATGGAAGCTCAGGTTCTGTGACCATTTCCTGGGGCTGTCATGCAGAGGTGGGGTTTGAGTGTAAGCCCAGTGCACTCTCTGAGGAGTCTGTCTACCTTACCAGAACTGGGGAGCCTGGCCTGAAGTGGCCAGTCTTTACCTTTAGGTCCAAGCAAAAGTGGGCTCTGGGGAAGTCCTTGAACCCCTAAAATTAGCTGTAAAGTTATACGCAAGTCTGTCCACATTGTTGTGTGGAAGGAGGGCTATAGCAGTCCTTATGTTCTTACAGGCACATACGGCTTCAGGAAAGACACTGGCAGCCGGGTGTGGTGACACACACCTGTAATCCCAGAATTTAGGAGGTGGAGGCAGGAGGAGCACCATGAGTTTTAGGCCAGCCTGGGCTTCATTGTGAGTTCAAGATCAGCCTGCATTATACAGTGAGACCCTGTCTCAAAAACTCGAAAAACAAACACAGAAAAGATAATGGTTTGAGAGATAGCAAATTAAACTAAAATTTAAAAATTAAATCAAACCCTGATTTTGCATTTGAACATTTATTAGAATCCTGGAGTAGGAGCCCCATGTAACCTCCCCTCTTTTAGACAGAAAACAGGGGCCTATGGAGACAGAGCCTTTGCTTATGGTCCTATGAGAGGAAAGTGGAGAGACCAGGTCAGGAGCCCAGGGCTGAGGACATACGGTGGGTGTTAATAACCCAGGTACTCAGGCTGAGGGGGCAGGAGGATCACAAGTTTGAGACTGGCCTGGGACAATGTAGCAAGACCTTGTCTCAAAATTAAAAAGATAAATAAAAGGGCTTAGATTGTAGCTCAGAGACCCAAGTTCAATCTCTAGCATTGAAAAGGAGAAAAAAAACAAAAAGGACCCAGGGACTTCAGCCTCTGAGACCCCTGCCCCTGCTACACCAGCTCCTTTGTTCCTATGTGCACACAGAACCCACCACTCTCCTTGCCTTAGTGGGGCAGGATTTGTGGAATCCTAGCCCAGCGCAACATGCAATCCTAGCTCAGGTCGTAGGTTAACAATGCACCGGGCCAACCACAGCCCAGAAACCTGCCCAGCCTGTCTCAGCCCTAGGTGGGAGCGGGCAGGGCTGCTGAGCTGCTGTTAATTACCACCTTGAGCATCCCAGCCAGTCCCTCCTCTTGAACCCTACACCCGCTGTCAGAGGCTCACCAGGTGTTGTGAAGACTGTGGCTCAACCACGGGTTTTACCATTTTTGTGCCACGGACCTCTTGGGTACTCTAGTGAAAGCTACTAGGCCTTCTTCACTTTTAAACATACAATACAAAGTATATTGTGTTTCAAAGGAAATGATGTTAGAATATAAACATATACACATTAGACAACCCAGTTAGATACAGAGCAAAACATCCATTTAAAAAAAAAAAATTTAAAGAATACAAAGCAGTGATAGAAAAAGGCATTAAAAATGATACAAAATTCTACTAAACAAAGTAATAGTAATTCAACAATGGTTGCTGTATTGTATGGTGTTATCTTCAAATTAGTTGTTCAGGTTACCAGTTATAAGATTGGTTTAAAGAAAAGCATAACCAAGAACAAAAAAGTTATAAGGAATTAAAAAGAAAAACAATAAGAATAAAAAGAAAACAGCTAAAAAATAAAAAGAAAAACATTGACTGCTCCTTTCAAAAGATGAGCAGAAATTGGCAGTGCAATTATCCAAACTGTTCTGCATATATACATAAATATATCTTTTTCCCTCTTAGGTATTTTTCCAAAACATGATTTTTTTTTTTTTTTTTTTTTTTTTTACTGTTATATTGTTAGAAAAAGATCTAGCAGCAGATGTGATAATTACTGTGATTCTTAAGTAGTGATTAAAAGAAATGATCTTTCAAGGCATCTGCAACTGTTGTGTGATGTGGAAGTGTCTTTGCTATCTTCTAGAGTCCTATTTGTGTACCTTGTTCCATTTTTAAGTGAAGGACATGCTAAATTTCTATGAGATGTGTGAGGGTGTGGGTGTCACTTGTGCCCCAGTGAAGCCACAGGCTCTGTGTGTCTGGCAGTGTGCTCAGTTCAAGCATCACCTCATTTTTTCTTCCCAACACCCTGGAAGGAAGCAGAGGAGCAAGCCTGGGACCTGGCCAGTACAGGACAGGGCCACATCTCTGCATGTGTTTGGTCTCAGAGTCCTGACTCTTCACTGGTTCACCACTGCCCCCCCTGCTACCAAGTGAACATGGAGCAGCCTATTCCAGGGGTCTGGGGCAGCAGAGTGTGTGACACGAGGGCAGGTGGGGGTGGAGGTAAGGGTGGGGTGGAGAGTGATGTGCAAAGGTGTCCTGATCCTTCCCTATGTGAGTAAGCAGGGGCTTCTAGCCTGTGCTTACATGGTGCTGGTGGCGCTGGTTCCCACTGAGCCCAGCAATGGTTCCTACTGAGCCAGTTCACACTGAGGGTAGAATAGGAAGCAGCCTATTGCAGGGAGAACAAAGACCAGGCCCTGAGAAAGGCAGATCCCTTGTGGGTTTAGTTCACTCTTATGCTCAATAAACCTGTTTAGTGTTACTAGCTGTAGAGATTAACATGATCTGATTCCAGCCCCAGGGAGAGGGCTGCCTGCTGGAGGATGCCTAATGGCAGAGATGCCCCACGCAGCCTGCCTGCTGATAGAGCCAGGGTAGTACACGGTCCCCGGCCCTGGCAGTCTCTTCCCTGAAGGCCGGCTGAGCAGTGTGTCAGGATGCCCTTCTCACAGCTCCCAGCCTTCAAGGGGCATCCTTGGGCTTGGACCTCCTGGCTTCTCTGCTCCTCAGGGCTTAGGATTTGCTGCAGCTAAAGCGCCATGCTGCTCATAACTGAATCTGAACCACATAAGCCTGCCCAGACTCACCAGTGTATCTCTGAGGCTCTGTGGGAGGTTGGATCCCTGTGGAGTCTGAGGCAAGGGGGACCTTTTCCCAGGAAGGCACCTGAGTTGGCTGCTGAACAGTATGATTTTGTAAACAGCCCAGCATAGACAAGGCTTTCTGTCTGGCTGCCTTCAGTACTCCTAGGCCAAGCATCCCCTCGGGCTCTCAGGGGCTGGGCTTTGAGCCAGAGATGCCTACCTTACTGCCACAGCACATCGGCAGGAGGGAGTCTGCAGCCCCCAGTCTGACCTGTGGCCTCCTGGCTCCCCCAGGAGTGGCCTGCAGTGCCATCCTTATGTACACGTTCTGCACTGACTGCTGGCTCATCGCTGTGCTCTACTTCACCTGGCTGGCCTTCGACTGGGACACGCCCAAGAAAGGTGAGCACCCCTGGGGGGGTTTCCCTGTTGGTAAGGGGTTGCATGGCAATCAGTCGCATGATGGGAGGGATGGGAGGAGCTAAGGCATTAAGGGGGCTGAGAGTTTCCTACCCCAGAGCTACAGACTAGCTCTGTCTGGAAGGCTTTGCCCAAGTGTCCCCCAGCCCTACTTCTTCCCAACACTGTATTTTGTTCCCTGGAAGGTGGCAGGAGATCACAATGGGTACGAAACTGGGCTGTGTGGCGCTACTTTCGAGACTACTTTCCCATCCAGGTAAAGAATTTTTTGATTTGGGGAGGACGGGACGAGCCCAGCCCTCGTCCTCTCATGCACAATGATCCTGTGTATGAGTTGAATTGTGTGGGAATCTCCCACTATAAGCAATCCATGCTATACTTTCCATTCTGAAGAATTTGATAACACATAATCCTATAAACTGGATAAGGGAAAAGTTATGACGAAGGGGAAAATATGAATCTTTCAGCCTTAATGGGAAACAGTTGCTGCTTTAGTTCACATTTAGCTCTGAGCTTCCTGGCAGCCAAGGCAAAATAAATAAATAAATAAGCATAGGAGCTGCTTCTTGTTTGGGGAAAGGAAAAAAAAAAAACTTACTAGTTCTTCTGAAACAAGATTTGTTCTAGTCTTAGGAGCTAAAGATCATTCATTTACTGAGAACTTCAGTGATGTAAGGAGCAGGTATAAACGCATATATTATGGCCATTGTTTATTCGAATATTAAAGAATATAACTTAAAATGGAGGTGATTTATCAAGAGCAACATTATAGTATGAGTTCATCTGGCCTGAATGAGGGGTAGAAGGAAAGCAGTAGGTGTGAAGGACTTTGTTTCCCTCCAGAGATCTTAACAGAAAACTCAGCTCTCAGCCAGTTGCTGGGGCCATGGTCATGAGGTTAAAGGTCTGAGCCATTTGCTGAGTAGTGGAAGAAGGTCAGAGGCCAGGGGCTGAAGGGCTGGGCTGCATTCCCTCGAGGTGGGGAGACAGCATAGGCATGAGCTGGAGAAGAAGCTGGGGGAGAGGAGCTGGTGAAGAGAAAGGGGAAGGAGAATCCCCCAACATGACTTTTAAGCCTTGCTGCACCAGGGAAGGCAGGATTTCCCTTCGCCTCTTTCTATAGAAGAGATACTCCAGAGCCGGGAAGCACCAAGCTGCATGAAGCTAGTGAGCATTTGGCTGCGATTTCTGTTGCTGTCCTGCCCCAAAGCCAAGCTCTTCCTACATGAGTCGGAGTCAGCTGGGCCAGTGCTTCCTACAGATTTGGAGAATAAAGACAGGGACAACCTACATGGCTGAGGGGGCAGGGGGACACTGTTCCCTCCAGGACATTACTCTGCTTAAGAAGCAGGGATGAAGCCGGGCATGGTGGCGCATGCCTGTAATCCCAGCACTTGGGAGGCTGAGGCAGGAGGATTGTTGTGAGTTAGAGACCAGCCTGAGCTACAAAGTGAGCTTAAGGCCAACCTGAACTGCATAATGAGACCTTGTCACCTTGTCTCAAAAAAACAAACAAACAAAAAAAAGCAGGGATAGACTGAGATGACTGCTGGGTTTCCTGCCTGTGGTACCACTGGCTGAGCCAGGGTCCCCACCTGTTGTTCTGAGCCCTGGTCTTCCCGGGGCAGACCCCAAGCACCTGAGAGGAGCAGCAGTGGTTCTGTCTGGCCCCTGTCTAGGCTGGCACTAGGCTGGCTGCTGAGGCAGAGCCATGGCCCTCAAGCTCTGCTGGAAGATTGCGGGTTAATTGTAGCAGAATCCTGAAGGTTTCCTCAAGGAGAAAGACCTGTCCAGCTGGCTCACTAAGCACCCAGTAAGGCACACTGGGAAAGGAAGTAAGGAAGCTCCTGCTTCCTCCCAGCAGAGGGCAGGGGACTGAAGAGGGAGGCAGAATGTGAGTGTGAAAGTGTCCTGTGCGTGGTACAGAGTGGTAGCATCTGGTGTGAGTCAGCCACCAGGACATGCTGGCCTGCTATCTGGACCAGGTGGCCTGGTAGCCCAGCCTTGCTCCATATCATGGGGTCTTGTGGGGGGAGCCCAGGGCCAGCTTTTCTGCCCACCTACTGCCTTTCCCAGGGCTGTCCTGCTCCTTGAGGTCAGGGTTCCCTTCCCTTCCTTGCCTGACCCCCGCTTCTCGGATCGTAAACAATTAGAGACTGTTGTTGCTGGAAGGTTCTTGCATCATAGGACCAGCCTTTTCCTCTTGGAAGTGAGGACACTGAGTCCTAAAGAGGGACAAGGACTTGCCCAGGTGCCACAGTAGGTATGCAGCAGTAGAAATCCTGGCATTCAGTCTCCCCAAATCTGGACCCTGATTAGTTCTTTGTGATTTCCTACTGCCTGTTTCTCTGCAAGATTTAATCACCACATTTCCTACTTCCTGGGCTTCCTTCTCCCCACTTTGCTAGAGACTGGGCCCTTAGTTCTGCTCTGTCACTCTTTCTACTGACCTGCCAGTTTCTTCTCCCTGTCCAGTGCTGGGCTTTGTGCCAGCCTGGGGACACAGAAAGATCAGCCCTAGCCCCCACTGTTGGGCTCATTGTCTAACGAATGTTGCTTGACTTTGTCACTTTCTGCATGGACTCCCTCAAATTCATCAAGTATCATTTCCAAGAGACTTTCTTTCTTCTTTTTTTTTGTGGAACCGGGGGTTGAACTTGGGCCCTTGCGCTTGCCAGGGAAGCGCTTATTCCACTGAGCCATTTCCCCAGCCCCCCTCAAGTATAATTTCCATCTACAAAAATGAACTGTCATATGGTAGAAAGACTATATTATACATTATATATTATGTATATAAATTATATGTTATTATATATAGGTCACAGAGTATATTAATCTTAATTAAAGATTATAATATAGAATTACAGTTGAGATGACCAATTGTAGAATGTGTTCTGTGGCCTTTCTTTTTCCTGCCCCAGGGACCAGACCTGGTATTCTTTCTTGCCACTGTGGCCTTATCTTCAGGAAGCCTTCTGGAGACTGTGGTCCCTCCCTCAGAACAGGATGAGCTGTTGACCGTTGATCGGACCGGAGATAGGCAGGTGTCCTTCACCTGCTCTCCACCATCCCAAAGGAACCCAAACAAGCCCTGAATCTTCATAACATCTCAGTTCTGAGACTCAGCTGGGAGTTGGACCTGCAGGGCAGGTGCATGCTGGACATCAGGCCAAAGCCAAGCTAGGGCCTTGTATGCAGGAATGTTGGGCCACCACTTGTGGCCATGCTGGAGTCTGCATCTGCTCCTGGGGACTTTGGGTTCCCCTCCACAGAGAGAGAAATTGGCCTTTTTGATCTTTGTCATGTCTGACACTCTGTAGGGTTGTGTGTGACCTTCCTGTCCCATCTTTCCCTGCTCTCCTGCCACTGATTACGTATGTGGATCTCCAATCTCCTCCTATAACCCCCCACCTCCCCTCACTCCCTCTTGATGATGAGCTCTGTGCTTTTTTGACACCAGAGAAGCCCAGCTGGTCCAGAGATTGTCTCTTCTCCTGGCAGAAGTGAGGCTCAAGGGTCAGCAGCAGCCACAGGACTACTGGCTACTGGGAAGAGGTGTAGACAATGTCCTGTGTAACCTCTCCCTTGGGTATAGGCAGGATCTTTGTAGAGGAGACTAAGAAGGCCTCTGATCTTAGACTTATCCATCTGCCTAGCTGCCTCATTTCATAGTGGCCAGGCTGAGGCCCAGAGAGGACAGAGTATGCCAAGATCGCAAAGTCCATAGCAGGCCCGGTAGAGGAGCCAGAATTGCCTGCCCCAGGGCCATGTTCTTACTGTACTGTTCCTATGCTCCTCCGTCACCAGGTCTTGCTGTGTAAGCCTCTGAAAGTGTGTCTTCTCTGGGCCTGAATGTCTTCCTCTGTATGGGCTGGCATAGGGCAAGCACAGCTGAGCACCTTTCCTGGCCTCGAAGGCACAGAGTGAGGAGTGCCCTGCCAGGAATGTGTCCTGGGCTCATGTTGGCCAGCAGACCTGGCTTGGGCACCCTGTTTGCCTGGTGCTTTGCCATGAGAAACAGTCAGGGGACATGAGAGCCTTCAGCAGCCGTGTCCTTTCTCTTCCTCTCCAGAATGGACATTCTATCCAGCACGAGAGGGAGGGGATCATGACATGAGGGCAGATCAAAGCTGTATGGGGTACTCCATTCTTCTGAGTATTGAAGCACCATGCCCAGAGACCTCGCTTAACCTCACATCCCGTCAGAGCTATAGGGAAGGAGGAAATTACTTGAGGAGCCAGCTAGGCTCCCGCTGGCTGATGTACCACCATCACAGTGGAAAAGCATGGCTTTGTGCAGCTGCGTGCCCTTGTGCAGGTATGGGGAGGATTTTCCTGATCTCCTCAGAGGAAACAGCAGCTCCTTTCTCTAGACCATCTCCACCTTGCCACCCAAGGAGTGCCTGGTTCCTGAGGCCCCAACCATCCATTCTGTGCCTTGCTCCAGGTTGTTGGGACCCCAGGTTTGGCCAGCAGCTCAGGAGCACATTTCCAGCATGCACCTGGCTGCTTTGGATCAATCCTCCTCCAGTGCTTGCCTCTGCTGTGAAAACTGGGCCAAGTCCTTTGAGCCCTTGCTTCCCTGGGAACCAGCAAGGTGGGCAGAAGCACAGCATGGCAGTTTTGTGCAGCTTTGGTGAATCCAGACTCCGTGTAGAGCCCCAATACCCTCTCACCAGGGATTAGCCTGCTCCCCAGTTATTGCTGAGCAGCTGGGAGCTGGGTAGATTTTTCAAGCAGCTTTAATCTGCTTGCTGAGGGTGCAGTGGGACAGAGAGTGCGACTGGAGTGATGTTAGGGACTGTTGCTCACATACTGGCAGCTCCAGAACTGGAAATGATGCCTACCATCCCTGTTTTATCCTCTTCAGGTCCCATCACTTGAAGGTTTGGGTTTTTGTTCTCCAGAACCATCACTAGCACCCCCAGTCCTCAAACTGAGCTTAGCCAGGAGGTCCCCAAATCTGGAGTCATGGAAAATTCAAGCTTTTGATGTTCTGCCAGTAGCTAAGGACCCTGTGTCCAGCTGGCTTGAGTGCAGGACAGGGACACCGTTTAGTACTCAGGTGAAAATGTTGACAGTGTCACCTCTCCGGGAAGGGCAGCCAAAAAGACCAACATGTTCATAGCCTTTGACTCAGGAGTCCTATTTCTGGAAGTTTCTCTCATGGAAACCATCAGATATATGGACTGAGATAAGATATTTATTGATGTATTGTTTCTAAGAGGGTAAATATGGACACTTACAATGCCCTTCAGTTAGAAGCTGAGTCAGTGCTGTTACCTGTAACATAGCTGGGCCATAGAAGAATAACACAGCCCTGAGCAGCCATGGGGGGGGGGAGCGCTATAATAGAATAAATACCAAGGATTTGTTTGGTAGAAAAAGATGTAAAATGGTGTCAGCTCTGTAGCCTCAAGTTTGCATTTTTTGAAAAAGGCTACATGTGTCCCTAAGTAGGAAGAAGACACAGTGCATCAGAGTGGCTTATCTGGATGGAAGCGTAGCATGTGCTTTTGATTTTCTTTGCGCTTTGTTAAAATTAAAAAATTCTCTATGAATATTATTTTTCTATTCAGAAAAAAAGTGATATTTTAGGTACAAAACACACTTATCTCTTGGTCTCTCAGTGCCCTCTGCCCTCATCAGGTGCCTTGTAATGGGGAATTGGTGTCTTGGGCTCAATGGCTGGTGGCTCGTGGTTTAGGGACATCCCAACCTCAATCAGCTTTATAGCATCCCAGGATGGCTTGCTGGTAGACCACAGGTCAGACCATGGGCCACTCCGGAACTACTACTCGCCCCATCCCTGGCCAGCTAGCACAAGGGGAATGTTTCCCCTGTGCTGCCCCCAAATTGGAACTGCTGGGCAGGGAGTTTCCATTAGGCCAACTGCACTGGCCTGGCCTTGGCCAGAGGAGTAGGAGGTGGGCTTCACAGTTTCTTGTGATTTCTTGCATGAGCTGTTTAATAGAGGCCAGATGACTCCTACCTCCAGGCTCCTTGTATGGGGAGACTGATGATAGAGACAGCACCCAGCTTGCCAAGCCTTGCTAAGGATCATGCACTTTATCCTGGTAGAGTCTGGATACCCCTCTTTAGTTGAGTGAAAAGTTGGATATGGGTTTAAGAGCAATCATTCTGGCTGTGGAGAGGAAGACAGGCCCAGAGGGGTAGAGGGCAGGAGGCTGGGTGTGTGTGAGTAAGTGGACCAGGTGTTATGTTCGGCTGGGAGGAAGGGGATGAGGGATAAAGGCTCCCCGTCCCAGGAACTCACATTTCAAATGGTAGCTGCCAAGTGCTGGCACTGTGGCCTTAGTCAGGATAATCTAAGGTCAGCAGGGAGAGTCTCTGCAGTCCTTTGGTCCCATAGAGTCCCAGGGAGCATGACACAGACACCTTCAAGCATGTCCTGGTATCCCTCTCCTGGTTGGTGGCTCTGACCTAAGGCTTTCTTTGCAGCTGGTGAAGACACACAACTTGCCAACCACCAGGAACTATATCTTTGGCTACCATCCCCATGGCATCATGGGCCTAGGTGCCTTCTGCAACTTCAGCACGGAAGCTACAGAAGTGAGCAAGAAGTTCCCTGGCATAAGGCCCTACTTGGCCACGTTGGCTGGCAACTTCCGAATGCCTGTGCTGCGGGAATACCTGATGTCTGGAGGTAAGAGTCCACCCCTGGTTGCTCTCTGGACAATGTCATCAAGGATGGAAACTTCCCACTGGACAGAGCAACACAGGGAACTTCCATGCCATTCCCCATTGCTGGTCCTATGCAACCAGGTGCTACCCGCTGAAGTTGTTGGGTCAGGACTGAGCAGGAGGCCAGTTCACGTGGTCTCCAGGATTCAGCTTACATAACACCTCAGCCAGGATGGATTCTCTGCTTGGTAGCCTTCACACTGCCCATTGCCATCCTCAGCACTATAGAGGGCACTGCATTGTCAGCTGCCCACTGATTCGCCGGAATCCCTGGCACCTGGCACCAAACTAACAAAGTTAGGACCTCAAGGACTGTTTACTGAATGAGAATTCCTCAATCTTGTATCACAATCTCCATTTTACAGGTAAGAAAGCAGAGGCTGACAGACATGAATAGCTTATCCAGGGTCATACAGCTTCTGTGTCTAGGTCTGGAACCCAGTTGCAGTCTTCCGGTTTATGTTTGACCAAGTGCAAAAGGTAGGCAGTGCATCCACAAGCACCCCTGACTGTGTCTCTCCTCTCTCCCAGGTATCTGCCCTGTCAACCGGGACACCATAGACTACTTGCTGTCAAAGAACGGGAGTGGCAATGCTATCATCATTGTAGTGGGGGGTGCAGCAGAGTCCCTGAGTTCCATGCCTGGCAAGAATGCAGTTACTTTGAAGAACCGCAAAGGCTTCGTGAAACTGGCCCTGCGCCATGGGTAATGCTTCCTATACACCCTCATATACCCCAGGGCTGTCCTCAGCCCAGGGCAGAGCCCAAGCCATGGGTAGGGAGTGGGGGTGTGGGAACCTGGACGCTATGCTATAGGCCAAGTGTGCCCAAGGATAGGCAGATGTCTTGGTAGAGAGAAGATGTGGCCTGGGACCTCTGGGCCCTTACAGGGAAGCTGAGAAGCCAGGTTCACCCCCAGGACTTGGGTCACCTGGGGCCAAAATGCACCATGCTGCTAGGAGAGCAGGGGCTCAGGAAGAGGATGGTATGGCTGGGAACATGGGTGAAGGCTTACTGGGGGGTGATCCGGGGGACAAGTAGAGAGGAACTGGGCAGCTTGGATCTCTGCAACCATTTCTAGAAAACTAGAGGCACATTGTGTGTTACTATCTGTCCAGCAGATCCAGTTTTATAAGCTCACTTCTTATACTGTTCCTGTTGATTCCCCAGTAACCCAGCAGATGAGACTGAGTATCTGTATTTCCCACAGGAGAAGACTGGGTGACTAGTTAGGGACACATTGTGAGGTGCAGAGCTGAGATGCTTATATACAAGATCCACTGCTTTCCTCCTAGATGGGGCTCTGAGCAGGTTGGGGAGGGCAGCCCTGTGAGGTGTGGAGGCCAGAGCAGCAGGTGTGGCTTGCAGTTACACACAAGCTAGGAAGGGTACCAGGCCGGCCTGTCAGCCTAGATGCATCCTCAGGTGTGCTTGGAGACAGTAACTCTCCTCTCTGTCTACTTGGTACCCTAAGCAGGCCTCACCAGAGACTGTTCTCTAGAGCCCAACCAGGACCCAACCCTTAGACCTGTCAAATCCAACCCAGTCCCTACTTTCAGGAAGTAGGGGGCTTAGACAGGGACAACACAGTATGCCGAGGCTATGGTGTGGGGCTGGTGCCAGAGTGGAGTGCAGCTTGGGGTAGGAAGGCCTTCCCAAGGGAAGCAGGCCTAGCAGGATGAGGGCTAACATAGCCTCCCAGAATAGGTGCCCCTCAGTCGCAAGCAGGAGGCAGGGGGCCCCTTACAATCTGGGTATGAAGGGACATGAGGCTGTGGTCTGCCCCAAGAGCAAGGTAGGGGGCAGCTCAGCTGCTGCCAGTGCCTCTAGAGCTGACAGTGGGAACCGAAGCCAGTGGTGGGAATGACAGACCCGGGCCTCTCCCTTGCAGAGCGGACCTGGTTCCTATCTACTCCTTTGGGGAGAATGAGGTATACAAGCAGGTGATCTTTGAGGAGGGCTCCTGGGGCCGATGGGTCCAGAAGAAGTTCCAGAAGTACATCGGCTTTGCCCCATGCATCTTCCATGGCCGAGGTCTCTTCTCCTCCGACACCTGGGGGCTGGTGCCCTACTCCAAGCCCATCACCACTGTTGGTGAGTCCCCGCCTGCACACTGAGGACTATCCTGAGCATGTTGGATCCAGTGTGGGCCGCCAAGCCCTGATGGCTGTGCTCTTCACCATGAGGCCCTGATGGCTTGGGTGCTGGTGAGAGGCACCATGGGGTGGGCTGAGGGATGGGTGAGGAAACAAGACCCTCCGGAGCAGGGAGGGCTGCTGGGAAGCTATTACAGCAAACACCACTGAGGTTATGGTTGGGATGTCTGGGTGTGCTGGTGGGTCACGGTGAACCCCATGAGGAAGTTGCTGGCACTGTTCCTGATAGGAATTACCCAGCAAAAGAAGGGTGGAAGACAGCTTCTGTCAGAAACAGAAGCAAGATTGGATAGATTTTTGAGAAACAAAGGAAAGAATACAGGTAGAGCATAGACCTACATGTGTGGCCCTTGGCTGTGTTGTTTTGCATGTCTTTGGGACAATTCAAAAGACTGCAAAGAATTAACTAGCATTAGTGGTAAAGGTCACAAGCCAGAGATCTCTCAAGAGCATGTGGCCCTGGGCAGGGGATTTAAAAAACCAAAGGTCACACACATACTTTGTGTTATCAGAAGCAGGCAATTGCTTTGCTTTTAGAGACCAAACAGATAGCAGGGCAGCAGGAGCTTTTCCTTGTGCAGGTGCCGCTGGAGAGGATGGGGTCCCATGGACAGTACCATTTTGAGAATGGAAAGCTGCTTGAGTGTGTTTGGAAGAGCAGCTTCATATTTGGACTCTATAGTAGACTCTGCAAGCTGGGCATGGTACCACAGGCCTCTATAATCCCAGCACTCTGAGAAGCTGAGACAGAAGGATCACCAGTTTGCAAGTTGAAGCCAAACCTGGTCAGCTTAATGAGACTCTATATCAAAATAAAATGTAAGGGCTGGGGAGCTAGCTCAGTAGAACAAGCACTTGCCTGGCAAGTACAAGGTCCTGAGTTCAATCCCCAGTAGTGAAAAAAAAAAAAAAGTTTCACAGTAAAACAAGCTGGGCATGGTAGCACACATCTGGTAACTCCAGCACTCAGGAGGCTGAGGCAGGAGGATTACTGCAAGTTAAAGGCCAGTCTGGGCTATATAGTAAAACCCTCTCTCACAAAAGCACAAAATAAGTCTGAAATGTAGTTTAGTTGAAATATCCCTAGTACCAACACATAAGTAAATAAAAAAAGTAAGTGACACCTAGGGTTTCTAGTAGGAAACATGTTAGAATGGACAAAATGGAGGTCCTGAGGTCAGACCATAGGCTCTTGTAGAGGCCAGAGGCCAGTGCCTTGGCCTGAGGGTAAACAGTGGCTATGGAAGAGAAGTGGGTGGATTTGGGAGAAATACCTGAAATAGCACTGGCAGGGCAAAGAGAAGAACTGGGGTTGGAGATGGTGCGGACAAGAACCAGCACACGTGCTAGGAGTGTCGCTCTCCTTTCCCCTTCCTGCCCTCACCATGCTTCATACTTCTCTCGGAATCTCTAGGAAAGCCCTCCAAGGTGTGGCAGGTGAGGACAGTGAGGCTGAAAGGTGTTTACTTAGTTGTCCCATGAGTTTCACAGAAACATCTTGTGGATCGCAAAGGGCTGCTTCATCTGTGGCTGAGAGGTTTTCTGACCATGAGCAGATTCCTTCCCACGTCCTGGCATTGTCTTCTCATCTGTGAGAGGAGACAGGCTGAGAGGGAGTTCAGGCACATAGCTGGCACAGAGTTGCCACCATAGCATCCTGGGTGCTCGGGAAGGGGGTGCCCCCCCACAATGGCTAACCAGATGTCCCTGTCCCTTCCTGCAGTGGGTGAGCCCATCACCATCCCCAAGGTGGAGCACCCGAGCCAGCAGGACATTGATCTGTACCACTCCATGTACATGGAGGCCCTGGTGAAGCTCTTTGACAAGCATAAGACCAAGTTTGGCCTACCGGAGACTGAAGTCTTAGAAGTGAACTGATCCAGCCCTTGGAAGGAACCAGCTGCAAAGTGTTTTCTACCGAGTTCTCAAGTGCTTTTTTGTTCTGTAAATTTGGAAGCGTCATGGGTGTTTGTGGGTTATTTAAAAGAAATTATAATTTGTTAAACCATTACAATGTTAGGTGTTTTTTAAGAAGGAGTAAGTCAATATTTTAAGCTCTTTCACTTCTAGTGTGTCCTGTTCTAGGTGGTGGCTAACATATCTGGGACTTCATGGTTTCTCAACCAAACCCCCTGGTTCCCCTCCTAAAATGACAGAGAAAACTCCATTCTGGTTAACTGGGGAAGGATGGCCATTAATAATTCAGGCCCCTTAGATGGTTCATTCTTTGCTCCTAGGCATGGGAGGAAAAGGCCATTTTTGACAAACGCCTCTATCCTCACCACCCCATGCTTAACTGAAAGACTCAGTCCCTGCTGCCTAGGGGAAGAGGTGGAGCGCACAGCTGTCCCCACTTTAGAAGGGCAGTAGCAAGCACCTGCAGTGCTCTAGCTCAAGTCTCCTCTCAGCCTCTGGCCCTACACCTGGTCTGTCAAATCTGAGCCTAGACCAGCTGCCTGTGACAATGTGCTGAGGTCGGCATTGTCACAGAGACACCATCTCTTGGATCCTCGAGCCCCGTGTGCTGTTGGAGTGACTGACTTTGCTTAGGAAGCTGGGGGCAGGAACTGCACAGACCCAGCCTTGTCCTAGAGCAGGTCCTTCCCTGTGGCCTGCTTTGCCCGGGCCACGCCTTGAGTCTGGTAGAAGGGAAGGTCCCTCTTCTGTTCACAGAAGGGCCCGGCCTTCTGCATAGCACACGGGATCCAGGACAGGAGGTCCTGAACACAAGCCTCACATATTTGTGCCTTTCTGAGGGACTTGGAGCCAGTGAGGCAACTTAGCCCCTCCTATGTGTGTTTTTTCTCCATGAGATCATTGTACCATGTCAGACTTTTGTATATTCCTAGACAAATAAACGGAAAAAAAAAAAAACAAAAAGCACTGTGCACGGTCTCTGGGCTCCATCTGCACCCTGCCGTGACACTGGGGGTGGCCAGGGGCCCGTTGGGCTGCCTGCTCCACCTGCTGGTACAGTTGTCAATGGCTGTGTAACATATTACTTCAAAACATAGTGGCTTCAAACATTTTGCTTTCACAGTCTGCAGAGTTGACAGTTGAGGCTTTGTTGGATCCTGTGCTCAGGGTGTCTGCCAAGGCCACAGTCCTCTCAGGTCCAAGGCAAGGCCCCTCCGATGGCGGATGGCAGGATTCACCTCCTCACTGGCCGTGACCTGGAGGCTGTGCCTGGTCCCTCGCTGCATGCATCTTTCCATACTGTGGCCCAGGTTTCAGCTGCTTTGTCACAGTGAGCAAGAAGAGTGGGGGAGCCTGTGTGTGTGAAGCGGGGCAGTGTGCACAGGTTGAAAGCCACGGTCCTTCATAACCAAAGTGAGCAGTGTTGCCACATTCTATTCTAGATGTGAGTGGTGAGGTCCAGCTCACACTTGAGTGATCGTATAAGGAGGGAAACACTGAGAGGCCATCCACTGTCCTGCTAGTAAGTCCCAGAATGGCTGAGGTTGAAGAGTCCCTAAGTCACCAAAACCTTGTTCCCTGCCTATGATCTTGGCTATAGCAAACAGGAAGGGGATCTGACCTGCTGTCCCCCAAGTACTTCCAAGGTCTCATAGGATGCCACCTCTGTTCTAAATATAAGCACCTGGAACCCTTTCCCTAGCTGAGACCAGAGGGGTCCTCCCAATCCCGCGCCTGTGGGGTTCTCATCTTGTCTATGCCAGTCTGCCACCTCTGTTAGAAGCAAGCTGTGAATGGGCTGCAGTGACAGACAGGAAGACAGCTGAGCACACCTGGGCAGTCAGGGCTGTGACAGGAGCACCTGTAGCCCTACCGAGGTGCTTCACTGAAAATGAGAGTACATGAGCTGGGCCTTGTCATTGGAGGTATGCCATGAAGGGAGGAGGTGGAGGGCATACTGCAGGTGCTGCTCAGGACTCAGGTGAAGGGGTGCTCTGTGATGGGCCGGGCTCACATGGAGGTGGGGAGTTGGTTGGCTTCTCCTGGAGAGTTTCTGCGTGACCAGGAGGCCAGGGTGGTGGAGAAGTCCCTGGAGAGGTCAGCAGAAGCTGGATTCCTAGTGCTAGACAGAACTCAGGACATGCTCAGGACAGAGGACAGCCCTTGTAGGAGGGAGGCCAGACCTGTCCTGTCCCCTTACGCCCTAGCCTGAGGCTGATTTGACACTGGCTTATAACTTAAGCCACCCCTAAAATAGAGGCTGTTATTCTCAGGATGTGAACTGTGAACAACTACTGTGTCCTAGGGGATGCAGCCTCTCTGCCTGAGGAGAGCACTCATAATAACTGGCTCCCAGATCCCAGCAGAATCCCCTTGCCAGGGCCGTGCATATCTAGCCACAGCCTGTCCAGAGCAGGGGACAGGCCAACCTGCTCCAATGCAGAGTGACTTCAGATAGAGACTGAGAATGTTGCCTCAGGACTTCCAGCCTTGGGAGATTTTGTCCTGGGTCATGGTGTTGGAGGGCCTGAGGTCCGACCTGAAAATTGGTTTCCATGATTCTCTCTGTGGTTCCCACAAAGACCACGAGGGGGCACTAAGGGTAGGTCTCAGGCAAATGCTGCTGGCTTCCAGAGCTCCTCTCATCTCGACCTTTATCCAGCTCTTACCCTGGGCTAGCAGCTAAGGATTCACAAGTGCTTAGCCAGGAATTTCAGTCATCCACCTGGAGTAAATACTGCAAGCCTGGACAGCGGAAGAGGGGGCCTGAGGACTTGCCTTTAATCTCACAGCAGATCAACATGCACTGCATGCTTCCTCCTGATAAGGCAGCAGAGGCTTCCAAGTGGAATGCCCATTATTGTGAGGTGTTTGAACATAATTAGGGAGGCAGGACTGTGGTCTTTGTCATCGGCTCTGCTGTTTGGCTCTAGTAACCAGGGCTGCCTTCCATCAGCTGAACCAGCCACTTCATGACACGGGATGCTTCTTCCTCCTGCTCTCCAGCGCCTGCCTGTATCTGCTCCTGCCAAAGTCTCTGAAACCAGTCTTTCCTTTCTTCATTCCTAAAAACATGTACTAACTAGTGTGGGCTCCTGCCTAAGATACTACACATGCCACCTGCATTACCATATCACAACTTCAGTGAGCCTGAGCTTCCACATCTGTAAAATGGGCACAATCTGTTCCTGAATAACGGAGATAATAGGTTTATCTAAGTATGTTATATATAAATTTAAAACATTCATCTCAGGGCTTGGCCCATAGCCCTCACTGGAAGCAGTAGCTTTGACTGTCGCCCTTACCTGCTGTCCCAGACCTAACAGACTGAGCTCCTGTTTCCAGGCTTACCCCAGCTCACTATTCTTGCAGCTGGCAAAATTGCCTTTCTTTTAGTTTTTGTTGTTGAGATTATAACTTATATACCACGAGAGTATCCTCACTTTGTTTTTTTTTTTATTTTTATTTATTATTTTTTTTGTCTTTTTGAGACAGGGTCTCACTGTGCAGTTCAGGCTGGCCTTAAGCTCACTTTGTAGCTCAGGCTGGTCTCGAACTCACAACAATCCTCCTGCCTCAGCCTCCCCAGTGCTGGGATTACAGGCATGCGCCACCACGCCCGGCTAAAATGTTTCTATAATATTTTATTGTCTTTTTTTTTTTGTCTTTTTGAGACAGGGTCTCACTATGCAGTTCAGACTGGCCTTAAGCTCACTCTGCAGCTCAGGCTGGTCTTGAACTCACAACAATCCTCCTGCCTCAGCCTCCCGAGTGCTGGGATTACAGGCCTGCGCCACCACGCCCGGCTAGTATCCTCACTTTGAAAAGCATACCCTTGTCTCAGCACGCCTCAAGGGCGGGGCTAGTACGGCATGCCTCAGATCGAACCTCAGTCGCTGAACCTGCCTAAGTGGGGGCTTTAGTCCGCTGAGCTGTTTGGCCAGACCAAAGGTTTTTAATTTGATGAATCAAATATTCTCTTTTTTGTTGTTGCGTATAATTTTTGTGTTCTAAGAAAAACCTAACCTCATTCTAAGTCTCAGATACAGTCATGCCTCCTTACATGACCAAATTCTGTTTCTGCATCTAGATTGTTAAAGGAACTGGTCACTGTACTAGGAACTATATATACTGTACTTACGCTTGTTTCTTCTTTGAAAGACTTTAGTTTTCAGGTCTTACATTTAGATCTCCAGATTACGGTGTTAATTTTTTCGTGTGGCTGACGCATGGTTCAACTACATTCTTTTGCATGTGGCTATCTAGCTGTCCAATTATTGTCACTTGTTAGTCTTTCCTTAATTATCTTGACACTCTTTTCACCATAAATATGAAAGTTTATTTGTGGATTTCCAGTTTTGCAGATCTATATTTCTAGTTATGTTGGTTCCACCATTCTTTTTTGTGGTGCTAAGTATTGAGCCTAGGGCCTTAATACTTAGGAGTGTAAGGAAAATTCTACAGTGTAATAAAGGGTATTGCCCTAGGTAAAGGTAAACCCCTAGGAGGGTGTTAGCCCTGAGCTACACCCCTAGGCCTGTTGCATTTCCACAGGAATTTTAGCATGAGCTTGATAGTGACTGCAGAAAAGGCACCTGAGATTTTGATAGGAATTGCATTTTTTTTTTTTTTTTTTTTTTTTCGAGACAAGGTCTTACTATGCAGTTCAGGCTGGCCTTAAGCTCACTATGGAGTCTAGGTTGACCTTGAATTATTGGTCATCCTGTCTTGGCCTCTCAAATGAGGAAATTGCAAGAGTGCAAAGTGTACCTGGTTTTTTGACACTGTTAAATATGAAATTATTTCTTTTTTGTTTATTTTTGGTTTTGGGTACCAGGGATTGAACTCATGACCTTGCATTTGCCAGGCAGGCACTTATGCCATTGAGCTATCTCCCTAGTCCCTTTTTTCTTCTCTCCTCTCCTTTCCTTTCCTCTTTCTCCCCTTTCTTTTTTTGCTATGCAGTTCAGGCTGGCCTTCAACCCATTTTGTAGCCCAGGCTAGTCTTGAACTCATAGAAGTCTTTCTGCCTCAGTCTCCCAAGTGCTGGGATTACAGGAATGAACTGCCATGCTCAGCCCATTAAATGGTTTCTTGCATATTGATCATGTTTCTTGTAACATTGCTAAAGTCACTTATTATAATTGTTGTTTATGGATTGTTTATGTTTTTTTTTTCTTTTTTTTTTTTGTCTTTTTGAGACAGGGTCTCACTATGCAGTTCAGGCTGGCCTTAAGCTCACTTTGTAGCTCAGGCTGGTCTCGAACTCACAGCAATTCTCCTGCCTCAGCCTCCCGAGTGCTGGGATTACAGGCATGCGCCACCACGCCCGGCTTTGGATTGTTTATGTTTTGTATATAGAAGATCATTCCATATGAATGGTGAACAGAGATATTTTATTTCCTTCTATCTGGATGTCTTTAATTTTTCTTTTCATCAAATTATCCTGGCCAGATCTTCCAGTACAATGTTTTTATTTATTTTATTGTTATTTTTAGCACTGGGAATTAAACTCACAACCTTGCACTTGCCAGGCAGGATCATAAGCCACTGAGCTATCTCTGTGGCCCTTCTTCCAGTACAATATTGAATAATAAGGCAGACAACTGTCTTACTCTCAAGAGGAGTAGCTTTGCTCTTAATCTTTTACTAGTAAGTCTGACATTAACTGTGCAATACCCTTTATTATGTTGTAGAAGTTTCCTTACACTCCTAGGGCTTTTGTTTTCCTTTTTATTTTTATTTTATTTTTTTTTTAAAGCATTTTCAGGCAAGGTATGTAGTTCAGGTTGGCCCTGAACTCAAAGCAATCCTCCTACCTCTGGATCTCAAATGTTGGGATTATAAGCATTTTTATCATGAAATAGTTCTGCTTTTTCTGTACTTATTGAGTTGATCATATGGTTTTATCCTTTATCTGTTGATATAGCATATTATATGTGTATGCTAAACCGAATTTAATTTTGGGAAAATGACACTTGCTTATTGTACCTTTATATCTGTTGCTGGATTTGACTGGTTTTAGTTTTTACAATACATTTATTAGAAAATCCAAAAGTATGTATATACCTTGAATTTTATTTTATTTTTTTCAGTACTATAAATTCAACCCAAAGCTTTTCAGATGCTTGCTCTACTACTGAAATGCATACCCAAGCCCTTCTAAAACTTTTTGCTTTGAGATGAGGTCTCGCTAAATTTCCTAGTCTGGCCTTAAATTTGTGATGTTCCTGCTTCAGCTCCTAAGTAGCTGGAATTACACATGTGTTCCACCATACCTAACCAGGTAGCAATAATTTTTGTCTTGTACTCTTACTTTGTAGCTGCACATGGTGGTCCACATTTGCAATCCCAGCTACTCCGGAGATTGAAGTAGGAAGATTATAAGTTGACTGGAAAATTAAAGAAATTGTTTTAGGGGGGAAAAAGGGAGTGGGGTTGGGGATACCGTGGTAGAGTATCCTTGCAGTACTCCTGAGTTCAACTCCAAGTGTGTGTGTGTGTGTGTGTGTGTGTGTGAGAGAGAGAGAGAGAGAGAGAGAGAGAGAGAGAGAGAGAGAGAGAGAGAGAACAAGAGAGAACATGAGAGAGGGAGGAAAGGGAGGGAGGGAGGGAAGAAAGAAAGAATGGCTAACCTTGTACAGCCTGTATTGTACAGCCTGTATTAGTATAGTCATTCCATTCTATTTGCATGGAATATTTTCTTATTCTTTCCCTTTCAATTTTTGTTTTTTTCAAATAGAAGTACATCTATTATAGACCTAATACTGTTGAGGTTTTAAAATATTCATATTTCTACTCTCTTCCTTCTGAGTGATTGCTGCTTAGACTGATTTTGGATTTACATTCAATGTAACTGCTTATAAAGTAAGATTTATATCTGTTTTTCTTTTTCCCCTGGGAAAAAAAAAGTATATATTTAGAATTAGCCAGCGGGACTCAGTTTAGATGATCCCCATTTTGTTGAAAACATCCAGTGTATCATAATTGCCTTCTTGTCCTCACCAGGCCTGTTTAAGGTATTGACCTTGGCAACATCAATATCATAAAGCTTGTTTTTAAAGATGAGTGAAATTCATTTCTTCTTTTTGTAGCTGTGGATGCCTTTCAGCAGGGTCTTCACGGCCTTCAAAGCTTTTGCTTTGGGTTCAGCTTTGGGAGGGGCAGGGGCTTCCTTCTTTGCCTTCAGCACCATCTTGGTAAAAAGCTACAACTGTCCTTTTTTGCTACTGTTTTTTTAGTGGGGTTTGTACTTTCTTTGTTCTCTCTCCATTCCTCCAGCCTTATGTATTAAGCACATGTTTTTCTTATGCTGTTTTAATTCTCTTGCCTCTTTTACTGTGTATTTTTACTTTCTTAGTAGTCACCCTGAGGTGGCCTTATTACACGTTAATTTAATCCAAGGTTACATGCTAACTTAAAGCCATCTAGTTTAGATTAATAGCATGTTAATTTCTCTGTTTTGGACAAGTGATTTGAGAGAAAGAGGGGCAGCCACATGTAGGAATGGTAGGGTGAGTGGAATGGTGTCCCACAAAATGATCTGTATACATCCCGATAAATATGTAAATATGACTTTATTTACAAAAAAAAACAAAAAAGGGTCTTTGCCAATGTAAGAAGGTGAAGGATGTCTATTTAAGATGAGGTAATACTGGATCATCTGGTGGGCCGAAACTCAGTGCTATAGACTGAGGGGAAGGGATAAGGCCATGCGAGGATGGAGGCAGAGGGCTGGGTTAAGAAGTCCAAAGCCACAGGGTACCTGAAGCTACAGAACAATGAAGGAGCACAGCATTCCGACACCTGCATTTTGGATTTCTGGCTTCTGGAATTGTGTGACAATAAATTTGTGCTGCTTTAAATCTAATATGATGGCCTTTAATATCCTTATACACCTGATAAGAAGCTGGGTCTGGGTGGCAGACACTAGTCTCCTCACAAATCAAATATTCCATTTTTCTTTAACTGGGATGGACTGCAAGTTTGGAAAGCACTGTTCCTCAGTGCCTCTGAGAGGGTGGAAGAGTTCCTGTTTAATGAATCATAATGAGAATGCTAGGAGAAGAAGAAAAATCGACTTCCTTTTGCCCTGGCTTCAACCCCAATTTTTGTAGCAAACGCATGCCACATACAGGTTCAATTCTTTCTTTCTTTCTTTCTTTCTTTCTTTCTTTCTTTCTTTCTTTCTTT
>PVKA01017200.1:0-37820 GCA_004027165.1 Ctenomys sociabilis
GGAGCTTCTGCATGTCAAAAGAAATTGTCAACAGAGTGAAAAGACAACCCACAAATTTTGAAAAAATCCTAACTAATAAGCAATCAGACAGAGGTCTGCTGTCTAGAATATATAAAGAACTAAGATATAACAGGGCCCTCAAATTTAAAGACCCAATTCAGAAATGGGCATCTGAGATGAATACACACTTCTCAGAGGACAAAATTAAAGAAGCAAATAAATATATGAAAAATGCTCCACATTGCTAGTCATCCATGAAATGCAAATAAAAACAACACTGAAATACCATGTCACTCCAGAAAGAATGGCTGTCATAAGGAAATCAACCAACAACAAATGTTGGCGAGGTTGTGAGGAAAAGGGAATACTTCTCCACTGCTGGTGGGAATGTAGACTGGTACAACCATTGTGGAGGTCAGTGTGGAGACTCCTCAAAAGAGTAGGACTAGAAATCCCATTCAAGCCGGCTATCCCCCTACTGGGAATTTTCCCAAAGGAATGTAAAACATTGTATCATAGTGATGTATGTGTACCTATGTTTATAGCAGCACAATGTGTGATAGCAAAATCTTGGAAACAACCAAGATGTCTATCACATGAGGAATGGTTGAAAAAGATGTGGTATTTCTATATAATGGACTATTACTCAGCTGTTAAGAATGATAAGTTTGAAGCATTTATACTGAAGTGGATGCCACTTGAACATATACTCATAAGTGAAATAAACCAGACACACATGTGTAAATATCGTATAGTCTCCCTAGTATAACAAGCGAAAAGCAGAAATACAAATGGAAACGTACAACAACAACTAAAAGCAATTGAGTCAGATAAGGCAAAGTGAATGGCATATGCTACAGGATACTAATCAGCTTTTCTTCTGGATGGTTAACAACTTAAGTTCACAGATCAAAGTTGGAGAAATAAAAGAGCCACAAGGCCAGCCAACATTTTGGCCCTAGCCTTTCAAGGTCAGCAAAGACTCAGGACATAGGAGAACCTGTATAGCAACATCATGAAACTCAGTTGAGCTCCAAATTTTCTGAACAAGGAGATTATGGAGCTGCAGAGGAAAGAAATCAAAGTTCTATAGTGTGCCTGGGGAGAGTCACATGGAGAGAAAACTTTCTCTCAGGCTTTCACAGAGAGCAAACTGGTCAAGCATTGGCCGTGACTCATCCACATGGATGACACAGACAAAGGATCTACGGAATAAGGTATAAGACTACAAGAAAAACCCTCAGGGGACTTCACTAACCTCATACGAGATATAAAGTACATGTGTTGGTATATAAGTCTTGCTCTATCTAGGTCTTAACCATCCAGCAGAAAAGTATAAAAATAAAGTATACATCACAGGGCCATAATATTAAGTTGAGCTGTAAATGGCTATGGTCGACAACATCTTCGGATAACTCATTATTGTTGCGGAATGCTGGACTGTGTTGGATTGTGTTGTCGAGTTCAAGCACCTAAGTTAGTTGAATGACAATGGAATGCCCATCTCTGACAGGTGTAGAGCAAGGAAGAGGTATAGAATGGAAGAATCATGATGTGTGTGTATGGACAGTAAGGTTGGGATTGATAACGCTGTGCTTCTACATAATTCTATGAGGGGCAAGATTTGCACTAATCGTGGTTGGACAGGGTATTATGTCGGCTTCTAGTACTATGGACAACCGCTAGGAAAATAACAAGGTAGAAAGTATTAATCTTTGATGTAATTCAGGTATAAAAAATAAGATACGCAAACAGCTACAGTCTCTTAATTTACTGATAAGAGACACACAGTGTAATAATGTCTGTAAGTATAATATCATGTATACACCTTTTATGATACCAAAACATTATGAAGCCAGTTTGCAATGTATTAATTTATGAAATCCATCTTGTCAAAGTATCTTAAAACTGTCTCATTGATATTTGTACTTCAATAAAACAAAAGTAAAATAAAAAAAATTTATTCTCCATAGTTTTATTGAAGAACAAATAGCAATGAGACAGTTTCAAGTCAAATTACTAGAACACATTAAATAATTTATACATCACATATTGTTTTCATGGCAGTTATTTGTTGTACAAGGGGCAGACATGATATTTTATTTACAAACACTATTAGAGCAGATGTCTCTATTCACTGAATTAAGAGAATGTAGCTGTATATTTATCCTTTTTTTAAAAAGCTGAATTATAGTACAATTTCAATAATTAATACTTTTTACATTGTTATCTTACTAGTGGTTATCCATAGTATAAGAAGCAGACAGGATATCCTGTTCAAACACTATTAGTGCAAATTTTTCTTCTCATAGAATTACATGAAAGTATTGCATATTTATCCTAACTGTACTGTATATACAAATACAGAATGGTCCTTCCTTTGTATCCCCTTTTTATTTGTTTAGTGCTGTAGAGATGGGTATTCTATTATCATTCAATTATTATAGGTGCTTGAATTCAGCGAAACAATCCAACACAGTCTAACAGTTCACAATAGTAGTGGGTTATCTGAAAAAGTTATTGACTAGAGCCATTTACAACTCAGCATATTGTTATGACTTTATTTTATACACCTTGTTTTTATACTTTTCTGCTGGATGGCTAAGACCGACATACAGAAATATCTATATAACAAAAAAATGCAACTTTTGTATCTGATGAGGTCAGACAAGTTCCTTCATCATTTCTTTAAAAATTAAAAGTTAAGCTTCCTTTCCCAAGGCCTTCTCCCTTAAGGGCATGAAACAACGAGATGATGAGCTGGCTGAGGACAATGAAGGACTCCTGTCTCACTATGTGCAGGCTCTGAGCACAGCATCTCCCACAGATCTGGCAACTGGTCAAGTCTCATTCATTTCTTCACGAGCCCAGTGCAGAGGTTCAGAGACAGAACCAGATCAAACCAAACCAAACCAAACCCAAGACAAGCTTGGAGAGCGGGGAATGGCATTCACAGAGACTGTTCCTGTCTTCTAATGGCTTTGAGCATCACACTATGGTGACACGTGGACAGAATGCATATAGGAGAAGTAAGTCTCTACACATGGGCCTTATGAAAGATTGATCTAAACTCCTATTTTACAATTGTTGTTAATCTTTCCTTTTTTTTCCTAATTATGTGAACACCCAAACCATCAGCCACAATCCTGAATAGAATCAATTTCTGGACTATTCCTATTCCAGGAAAGTGAATGACTACATGCACAGATTACACTTGTGCCTGTTAAGAAGTTCTATCATGCCCTTAATGCCCTTCCAGATCACCCTGGAGGGTCTCACTGTGTGGCAATCCTCTCACAGGTGAAACATCATCAGAGCTATCTGTACATCAGACCTGCATCTTTCACCAGTCAGCTGGTCATAGGAAGCTTCCCATGGAACCTAGGTAATATGGACAGCAGTTTCAGCCATTTAACAAAATACCTTTGGCGATATTAAAATATGGAGTGCAGGAGGCGCAAGGCAGTGAGGAACAGCTAATACTGGGGAAACACATCTGGAGTGAGGTAGGCTGTTTTTTAGTGTTCCTCACCTGGGCGAGTGGGAGGAAGTCTAACTCCTGAGTGCTCTAAATCAGCACTCACAGCCCTTCAGGCCCTTAGCAACTAGAAATTTAGAAAGAGAAAGTGGTGTTGTGTTCTTGAAATCTATTCAAGAATCAGAGGGGTGGGAAGATCACTGGGCTGCAGTAATGCAAGAGTAGCTTGGGCAGTGTAAGGACACCAACCTCAAAAAAGACAAAGCAAAAGAAAAATCACTGATACACTGCCACAAATGTATTGGATGCTATTGAAGCCCTTTGGCGCCATCTGCTGTTGGTCCAAGGTTGGTTGGAGCAAATACTTGGCCCTTATAACTGATGGTGTCACAGGCCTACTGAAATTGCCAGACAGTGTTTCTTCTCTGCCCCAGATCATGCGTTCAAACACCATCTGAGGTCATTATCCCCATTGTTTATCCTTTTTGATCATTATCCTTTTTGTTTAAACAAAAGTAATGCTTCTCACAGATGAATCAATATAAAAGGAGTGAAAATGACCCCAGAATGGCACCCTCTGGCTTTCGGACGAGAGAAGAGAGATCCTGCCCAGGAGGGCATGGACCTCAGCGTCCTCCTCTCTACTGAGGCCTACCTGCAGCCCGGTGACTCCGCTGGAGGCTGTGCCGTGGAGGGGTCAGCGCTGAGGACAGCGGCAGCTGCGGGAGTGTGGACGCAACTCGGAATTGCTTAAGGGAGAGGAGGAGCTTGACACGAGGGAACACGGATCCCACCGTAGCAGATGCAACAGAAATAAAGTTTAGAAATATAGCATTGAAAAGCAAAACCAAAGCCAGAATGCTAAACACAGTTTAATAGCTTATAATGCTTGAAAACAAGCAAAGCGAACGGCACAATACTTAGGTATTCGTATGTACTATTTTAGAAGGTAGTTTCATGAAAAATGCGTGGCACAGAATAGAGGGTGGAAAATAGGCAGAAAATATAACTAGAAAAGAGCACTTGACAAAAATTGTTTCCTTATGTAGATATATTCTGGACATTTTTTCACTAATAAAGTATTATATTGAAAAGAACCTTAATGCATCTTCTAAAAGTAAATGTGTTTCCATACTGTGAAAGGAAGACAATACTATTTGAGAACCAAAAGGTGTCATACTATTTTTTATTAAGTTAAAATATTACTAAGGCATGTAAAAAATAAGCATTAATTAAATTTGAGTACTATGATTCACTCTCAACAGAATATATTCTAAGTTAATAAAAATAATGTCTAGGCTATAACTTCGATAATTTTTTTTTTTTTGGTGGAACCGGAGGTTGAACTTAGACCCTTGCACTTGTTAGGTTAGTGCTTATTCTAGTGAGCTTATTCTAACTCCCTGGGTCAACACTAATTTTCTTTTTTTTTTTTTTTTTTTTTTTTTTTTGCGGAACCAGGGATTGAACTCAGACCCTTGTGCTTGCCAGGAAAGCACTTATTCCACTGAGCCATCTCCCTGGCCCCTCAACACTAATTTTCAAGTGTAGAAAATAATGAAATTTTTAGACAAATGATAAATTCCGTGTTAAAACTGTAGTATATCATTATTTGAAAGGTCATTAAAATAATTAAAATGTACATTCAAACCAAATAACTTTAGTAATCACTCACATATTTTACTGAAATCTATTTGTTCTATCAAGATAATGGTCCCCCCCATGCCATGAAAACACTGCTCATAAGTGAATATATGATGAAACAAAAATATTAACAAATTATATATTTACTATCCAATATGTGCATTATAATAAGAATTTCCATTAAAGCACTATAAAACTATATATAAAATACTACAGATTGCTATGTTTAATTCTTAGGACTTGTTAGTGTTAATATATTAACTTTTATAGTTTTATAGTTTTCTCTTTTTTGGCTACCAACATATATAGCTTTGAGTGCTTATTCTTCATAGTTTTTTTTTATTTTTCTTTTTTTTATTTATTTATTTTTTTTTTTTTTTGTCTTTTTGAGACAGGGTCTCACTATGCAATTCAAGCTGGCCTTAAGCTCACTTTGTAGCTCAGGCTGGTCTCGAACTCACAACAATCCTCCTGCCTCAGCCTCCCCAGTGCTGGGATTACAGGCATGCGCCACCACGCCCGGCTCATAGTTTTTTTTAAACTTGAAGTATGTTCTCTCTCCTAGCTGTGAGTTTCAAATGGTGAAAACAAAACAAAGCATCTTCTGTATAAATGCATGATGATAGGCTATAGCATGTTCATGACTCTAGTTTCTTTCTATTCAGGTGGCTTTATGGCTTTCCATCATTTCTGTTACCATTATTTTAACTTGGCATGTGTAATATTGCAGTGTAGAATAGAGTAAAATGTTCCAAAATTTGGTAGCTCTCTGAGTTAAACACTAAACATATCTAAAGTTTATTCAGAATTTTGTGTGTTGGATTTTGTCCTGTTTGTGATGTGTGGCCTTTTATTCTGTAACATCTCTTCTAAATAAAACATTGAACATACAGCAAACACATAACCTGCCTCATTCTCAAGAAGCTTCCAACTTCCAATATGCAGTGCCCTCCAAGCTGTGTAGTTTAATACTTGTCAGCACAGTATTGGCTTCACAATCAGGGTAGAGTCTTCAGAGCTCCATGAGCTGCCCCATGCTGTTTGTACTTAATGCAATGATACTCAGCATAGTATCTGCTATTATTGGATAATAGTAGTACTACCCGTTTGACACTGTACCTGTTGTACCTGTTGCATACTGATTATCAGTTTGTTTGAAATGTCTTGAAATAACTATCCAGAGTGGATTTCTTCCATATCTTATTTCCTAGTGATAAAAGTAGTAGGTATTTTTTTATAATTCAGGCTGATTCCTTAGGAACTGACCATAGACCCACACTAAGAATTATTGATCAAGAGTGTCTAAACTGTATGACCTGTTACATATATTTTAAGTTGTTGGCTTACAGATTCAGTAAATTGAGTTTTAGCATCAACAGAAGTACTATTCTTTTGTGTGTGTGTGTGTGTGTGTGTGTGTGTGTGTGTGTGTGTGTGTGTGTATGGAACCAGGCATTGAACTCAGGACCTTCTACTTGCCAGGCAAGTGATTATTCTACTGGGCTATCTCCCTGGCCCCAAGACAAGTACTATTTAAGAAAGAATTTCTGATAACACATATACATTTTTTAAAGTCTGTACTAAGAAACTAGAGCTTTATTTATTAAAAATATTGACAACAACCAAAAGTAAAACATTTTAGAATACCATAGATAGCTTGCTAAAATGCAACCATTTGATAATAAAAATACTGGCATGTGCTTTTACCTAATTTTTGCACTGAATATAAATAATATAAAGTGAATTGTGACCATATTTTATTTCCCATTTATTGTTTAGCATAGAAAAGAGCTTAGTGTCAAGAGGCGTGAGTGAGCAGACTCACTTGGGAGGGGCCAAGAGCAGGAGCTCCTTCTGCGGCACAGCGCGTTGGTTTTGCTCCCACCTTGCTATCTTTTCAGGAGTGTTGAAAGCACCATATCATAATGATACATGCACACCCATGTTTACAGCAGCACAGTTTGTACTACACAAAGGAAATGTGGTTTTACATATAGTAAAGTTATTTCCCTTTTTAAATTTTTATTCATTTTAATGTGGAAGGTAAAATAGCAATGAAACAGAGTTATTTCTTTTAAGTAGGAGTTATTTGTATTCTTGGATAGAACACAGGCATCCACAAAACAACTTGTTTCTATTTCAAGCTGAGTTCCATTTCCAGTGTCCAATGTTCTCTCACCCTCAGATATTTGGTTGCAACTTCTAAAGTCAAACCCTTTTCTTAATTTATATGACATGCACAGTGGTGGCAAAGACCTCCTTAGGGCAGAAACTAAATATTCTTCTTCAATGTTCTTTGGAAAATTCTTTACATAATCTAGAAAGCCTGTCTTGCTGAGGTCACCTAGTGTGTGTCTAGGCAAGCAGCCCTGAGAACACCAGGATTAGAGGTTTGATTACCTCAGCAGAGACCCTGTCAGTTTGGAGCAAAGGGAACAAGAAGAGAGATGACATACAGGAAATTTTCTGACCTCTTGGATCTATACATTAGAACAGTTGAGATTCTTCACTAGAGTCTTTCCTGCTGACCACCGGACACTGCTTCTTTCAGTTTCTTTTAATTCTCTGTAAACTGTGCCCCAGTGAGTCTGTGCAGGCCATTTTTGTAAGTGTTACGCTGATGGCCCTGAACTCTAACTCTTCATCGATGGCAAGACATATGCAAGAGTTCTATTAACTGTAACATAGAAGAAATACTAACAGCAACCACTTAGTAGGTGCCTGCTGTGTACTAAGGTCTGAACTAGGAGCTTCATATACATTCTTAAACTCTCACGACCCTCGAACTCAAGTCTTAAGTATGTTTAGATGACATTCCTACAGCTCTGGGTTCACGAGTATAAGAGAAGATTTGATGCAAGGTCCTTTTTTTTTTTTTTTTTAACTGAGCCACACATTTCATTTCAAAAACACATTCAGAATACTAATACACTCAATGAAGGCTAACAAAAGATTTGATAAGAATATCTGATTGGCAAGTGACTCAGTTTATTTTTGACCCTACTTCACAGTGGTAAAGTTCACAAATATACTTCCATGCCACTGAAATCTTGCCAGTACAGTATTTGGTCTTCTGACATGTCTTAATGAATATTTGTAGATGACCTTAAAACACGAATATATTTTTCAAATAATTTTTTATTATTTTAGAAAAGCCTAACAGTTTCCATAATGTATTATTTCAAATGCTGACATATGATTAAATTAGAACAATATCACATTTGAATGACTTCCTTCCTGGTGGGTCAGTGTCAAAAAGACACAACAGCTGATTCCTATAACTCTACCACTCCTTAGTCTCCAGGACCTGCTTTTGTTTCAGGGCTTCAAGATGGCTCAGGCGCCAGTGTTCAATGTCTGGAGCAAACCGGTCCAGGATGCAAGGACATTGTTGGAGCCTTGGTTAAAGTTGTTACCACTGTACACCAAACAACTGTGTTGCTTTCAAGTTTCATGTCAAAAGGGTGAAGGGATGGATGGTACTGAATCGAAAGCCAAATCTTAGGTTTTATTAAATTTGTAGAATATTCTCTCATAATTTATTACCTGTTTAAATAATCATATCCCCTAATTTATTTTAATGTAAATATTTTATGAGACAAATTCTAAAGAAAAAACAAATATATTTTTGCTCGCTGAAACTGTAAAAAAATTACAAATGATACAGAATTTCACTAAACAAGATAATATGAATTTCACAGAATTTCTTATAATGCAGTGTTGTCTACAAATTAGCTGTTCATATTATCAGATATATGTATCCAAAGTCAGAAGAAGAAAAAATATGTAAGAAATTATGAAAAGCAATAGAAAAGAATTATAAAGAGAGAGAGAGAGAGGAAAAACAAATTAAGCATTAACTGCTCCTTCCCACAGACGAACAGAAATCCACAGTGCAGTTGTTCAAACCATCCTGCTTACATATATAGATATATCTCTTTCTTCCACTCCCTCACCTATCCTTCTGCTCAACTGAAGGAGTCCTTCCTTTTGAAAACGTTCATTCCCTTTTCCCAGTGTCTATTGTACCCTTCAATTTTATTTTCTGTTTCAGGCTTTCACAATGAGGAAACAATACAATGTTTGCACATGTAGGTCTGATTTGTTTCACTTAATTGTATGTTCTCTAGTTGTACCGGGGCTCGCCGGGACAGTGATTGACTCTGGGCATGGTAGCGCATGCCTGTAATCCCAATTTAGCAGGCTGATCATAGGCGGATCACCAAGAGTCTGATCTATGTAGGGAGACACTGTAGACCTTGTAGATCATGTTCTAAATATAATAATAATAATAATAATAATAATAAACATTGACTTTTATGAACAACTTGTGGGAGTATTCAATTTCTACATTGGACAGCACATATATTTCCCCCATGTAAATAGTAAGCAATCTGAGGAAGGCAGATTACAGATTAAGAACATTAAAATATCATGATGCTCCTAAGCCGGGCGTGGTGGCGCATGCCTGTAATCCCAGCACTCGGGAGGCTGAGGCAGGAGGATTGTTGTGAGTTCGAGACCAGCCTGAGCTACAAAGTGAGCTTAAGGCCAGCCTGAACTGTATAGTGAGACCCTGTCTCAAAAAAGACAAAAAAAAAAATATCATGATGCTCCTTAAGTATTTGTATGTACAAAACATTTGTTAGTAATTCTTGTCTGAGAACATTGTACAATTTTGCTTAATACAAGGTCTTTGTTTCCAATTCATTTCAGATTTATCTTTCAATTTGTTTTCTCTGTTTTTATGAAATTTCTTAGTTACCTTTCAAATATCATCTTATTTTCTGATGATACAATACACTTTGCTCACCTATTGTGTATGCATCCCTTTTCCTCCAAAGCCACTCCTCAAAAGAGTTCTGGGCACTTCCAATGATGTTTAAACCAAATACTAATGTATTGATGCACATATTCATAACAAACACTCAATCTCCTGGAAGAGAAAGTAGGAGGAACTCTTCAAGACATAGGGGTAGGTAAAGAGTTCATGAACAAACATATATTCACACGGGAAACACTTGAAAGAATCAACAACTGGGATCAACCCTTCTTAAGGAGTTTCGGCATGTGAAAATAAATTGTCAACAAAGTGAAAAGATAATACACAAAGTTTGAAACTATCCTAACTAATAAGCAATCAGACAAAGGTCTGCTGTCTAGAATATATAAAGAACTAAGATATAACAGGGCCCTCAAATTTAAAGACCCAATTCAGAAATGGGCATCTGAGATGAATACACACTTCTCAGAGGACAAAATTAAAGAAATGAATAAATATATGAAAAAATGCTCCACATCGCTAGCCATCTGTGAAATGCAAATAAAAGCAACACTGAGATACCATCTCACTCCAGAAAGAATGGCTATCATAAGGAAATCAACCAACAACAAATGTTGGAGAGGTTGTGGGGAAAAGGGAACACATCTCCACTGCTGGTGGGAATGTAGACTGGTACAACCATTGTGGAGATCAGTGTGGAGACTCCTCAAAAGAGTAGGACTGGAAATCCCATTCAGGCTGGTTATCCCCCTACTGGGAATTCTCCCAGAGGAACTGAAATCATTATATCATAGTAATGTATGTGTGCTTATGTTTATAGCAGCACTATTTGTGATAGCAAGATCTTGGAAACAAGTCACGTGAGGAATGGTTGGAAAAAGTTGTGGTATTTCTATATAATGGAGTATTACTCAACTATAAAGAATTATAAACTTGAAGCATTTATGTTGAAGTGGATGCCACTTGAACATATACTCATAAGTGAAACAAACCAGACACATGTGCAAATATCATGTAGTCTCCTTAGTATAAGAAGTCAAAAGAAGAAATACAAATAGAAATGTATAACAACAACTGAAATGAATTGAGTCAGATAGTTAGGACAAACTGAATGGCATATGCTGCAGGGTACTAATCAGCTTCTCTTCTGGATGGTTAACAACCTAAGTTCACAGATACAAATTGGAGAAATAGAAGAGCCACAAGGCCAGCCAACATTTTGGTCCTAGCCTTTCAAGGTCAGCAAAGACTCAGAACATAGGAGAACCTGTACTGTAACATCATGAAACTGTTGTGCCCCAAATTTTCTGATCAAGATTATGGAGCCACAGAGGAAAGAGATTGATGATGTATAGTGTGCCTGGGGACAGTCATATGGAGAGAAAACTTTCTCTCAGGCTTTCACAGAGAGCAAACTGGTCAAGCATTGGCTGTGACTCATCCACATGGATGACACAGACAAAAGAACTACAGAATAAGGTACAGGACTACAACCCTGAGGGGACTTCACTGACCTCATCAGGAACAAAAGCTACATCTTTTGGTATATAGGTCTTGCTCTATCTCAGTCTTATCCATCCAGCAGAAAAGTATAAAAATGAGGTATATAATGTGGAGCCATAATAATATGTTGAGCTGTAAAGGCCTACAGTCAACAACTTCTTCGGATAACTCACTATTATTGTGGAATGCTGGACTTTGTTGGATTGTGTCACTGAGTTCAGGAACCTAAATTGGTTTAATGACAATGGAGTGCCCATCTTTGACAGGTCTGGACAAAAAAAGGGTATACAAAGGAAGAATCATGATGTGTGTGTATGAACAGTACAGTTGGAATAGATATGCCATGCTTCTACGTCATTCTATGAGAGGCAAGATTTGCACTAATGGTGGTTGGACAGGATATTATGTCAGCTTCTAGTACTATGGACAACCACTAAGAAGATAACAAGGTAGAAAGTATTAATTATTGAATCTGATCTGTGACATAATTCAGGTATAAAAAATAAGATAAGTAAATAGTTACACTCTCTGAATTCATTGATTAGAGACCTCTGCTATAACAATGTCTGTAAGTATAATATCATGTGTGCACCTTGTACGATACCAAAACATTGTGAAATGTATTAATTTGCAATGTATTAATTTATCAAATCTGTCCTGTTAATTTGTCTTGAAACTGTCTCATCACTATTTGTTATTCAATAAAATAAATTTAAAAAATAAAAGTTAAACACACAATGGTACAGCAATATATGTATTTTAGGAGTGTTGGTACAACTTGGAAGATAAGGAAATAATGTATGTTGAGCTGAAATTGCCTATGTACTAAGTAGTCATGGAGGTGAATCCCATGTATAGGAGGCATGTTACACCAGGAGCTAAAATATTTCACAGCTCTAGAATAGGTCTTCCCCTGATAGTGTTTGAACAGGATAGCCTGTCTGCTTCTTGCACTATGGATAACCACTAGGAAGATAACAATGTAAAAAGTATTAATGACTGAAACTGTACTATAATTCAGCTTTAAAAAAAAAGATAGGTATACAGCTACATTCTCTTAATTCATTGCTTAGAGGCATCTGCTCTAATAGTGTTTGTAACTAGAATATCATATATGCATCTTGTACAACAAAAAGCCACTACAAAAACAATGTGCAATGCATTAATCATTGAATCTGTCCTATTAATTTGATTTGAAACTGTCTCACTGCTATTTGTTCTTCAGTAAAGTAAAACAATACACAATGTATTAACCAAAGCTACCCTTTATTATCTTGTTTTGAAATTTGAGTGATTTTAGTCTTCATAAAAATGAAAATAATACCATGGGAATAAGGAAAGTCAGTGTTAAAGTCTTATAATGTAATGAAGAATAGAGTTCTGAGAATAACAGGAAACCAGTGACCAAGGAATGTAGGCCATCTGTACTAGGAGAGAAAGCAATGAATTAGATTCTCTTCTTGGGCTGGGGAGATAGCACTGTGGCATACGAGCCTGCCTGGAAGGTCCTAAATTCAATCCCCAGTAAAAATAAATAAATAAATAAATAAATTTAAATTTAAAAAAAATTTTTTTCTACTCAATTCTCCTAGTCTAACAACACCTTGACTCTAGGTTTTTCAAAATGATTTTGGACTTTTAAACTCTGAAACTGTTAGATAACTGATGTGCTATTTTATTTATTTTTAGGTTTGTTTTTTGGTATGTTTTTTCTTTGTTTGTTTGTATTTTGTATTTTGTGCAGGGTTTCGCTGCACAGCTCAGACCCATAGTGATCCTCCAGTTGTCCGCCTTCCAGTGATGAGATTACAGGCGTGTGCCACCACACCCAAACTTGGTTGCCAGCTCAGCATGCCCAGAGATGGGGCCAGCATGGCGTGTGGTGCCAGGGATCGAAACCCAGTCCCTGCACATGCCTGAGAGGGCACTTAGTCCATTGAGCTATCTCACCAGCCCTCTGGTGCATATTTTTGTTTATTTATATTTTTTAATTTTTTGTTGTTGTTGTTGGCAGAACCAGAGATTGAACTCAGACCCTTGTGCTTGCTTGCCAGGGAAGCACTTTATTCTACTGAGCCATCTCTCCAGTCCCTGATGTGCTACTTTAGACCACAAAGACTTTGGTAATTTGTTTTAGCAACAATATGAATCTGATATAGAAGTTTTAAAATTCACCTATTTAGTTCACCTTATTTTTATTTATTTGACAGTTGTGGGGAAGTAAATTTTGAAAGAGACAGTTATATCTTCAGTCTCAGATGTTTATTTTTCTTTTTTCCTAGGAGTTTGAAGCTTCAAAATTCTTCACGTAGCTCAAAACTGCAGAGGAATCACTGGGACTCTGGGCAGAAGAGGAGAACAGGCCTTGAGCTGTCTCCAAGTGCACAGTTGCTGAAGTGCTACAGAGGTGAGCCTGGAAATGGCACGGAGGTTCTTAGTGCTGTGGATAACATTAGCTAACCTACTCTGCTTCAGAAAAAGGACAAGGAAATGACATAATCTTTAAGACTATTACAAAAGTATATGCAATTCTATGTGTAATAACAATAATACAATTGTCATACTATGCCTAATCTTTAACATTATGTTAACAGATGAAACTTTTGTTTTCCACTTTTTTAAGTTCAATGTGATTTTGAAGATAATAAACATGGAATGTTAGTATCAAACATGAACTAAATCTAATATTTTTGAGCTGAGAGAAGTTATAGTGACATATGATAAAATACAGCCTAGTGTTCTCCTATGATAGATTATGATTTCCCACAGATTGATTTAATGAGAGATAAGAAAATACTTCAAGCCTTGCTAAAATTCATGTATTCATTCCCATCTGTGCCTGTCTGTACTTCCCATTTATTTTTTTGTATATTTAAAACTGTGTTATAATGCAATACAAAATTGAGAAAAGGACGAAAGGCCAATTTTTAAAAAGGAGAAAGAAAAGGAAAGGTTTTATAGATAGAAGAAAAATAGACTGCAAATAAGATAATGGAAACTGGAATGGAAATTATAAAAGTTAATTCCATGGTCAGTTTTTAAATAAATATTTTCATCAATGTACTTTTCAAGACCTCTGAATTTCTGTGTCCTCTCTTAAGAGATTGTGAGGCCATCCATATCCTGTCTGTTTGGATTCATATATCCTGCTCAAACTCAGCATTTCCCAGATAATTATTCTCACATAATTATTCCATTTTTAGTATATGTTTTGCTTATATTGATCTAGTAATTAAAACAGCCCTCATAGTAGGAGCTATGCTTGTTTCATAGATGAGGAAACTAATGTTCATAGAAGTTACTAGCTTTCTAAATTTACACAATCTTGAGTAGAAATCTGAGATTCTTAACAGCAGAAGCTATTATATAACATTTTATTGTTTGTTAATGACAAAATAAATACAGACAAAGTCCTTGAATTCCTGGCTTGGTAGATAATGATGAACAATCTGAGTTCAATGAAAGCTATACAGACTTTAAAATTACAATTACACTCCTTAAACAGCTTCCATCAAAGCCTCAGTTCTTGTTATTTATGTTTATGGTTCTCTCTTTCTCCTTAATACACCTTGGTTTTGTCAATTCTAGTTCCCCATACAAAGAAAATACCTGATTTTAATGAGAATTACTCCGCAGGAGTGCTGTGAACATTTAATGAGCAGCTGCCTACAGATCACCTGCCACAGAGCCTGACGAATATTAGATCTTTAATAAAGAGCAACCAATACAACACACAGACAGAGTGGGTTCCAGTTTTCTCCTATTGCTTAAAGCTATGAGACTTCAGCTAAGTCGCTCAACCCCTGTGAACATCATCCTTCTCAGAGCAAAAATGTGGCCAATATTAACAGCAACAATTTCATGGAATTCCTATGAATCTGATTAGATAACACATCTCAAAAATGTAGCCAAAAGCAACTCATATTTGCATTCAACTGTCTTCCCCCCCCCCCCCGAAAAAGAATTGCAATTAAAGCAGTACAGAAAAAGAGAATACACTGTCTAATTTTCATCTTCGGCACATATAGATACTGCCAGAAACTAACTTACCACCTGAGCAAACAAAGGGCAAGTCATGGGAAGTAGGAGGTTGGAGAGAGCCTTAGCTAACATCTACGTCAATGTAGCTGAGTTCAGAAGTGAAACAGAAGTTTGTGAAAGGAGAATTGACTTCTCAGTGTTACAAATCTTGTTTAAAGAAAACCCAAGAGTAGAATCTAGTCTTGAGATTAGATTTATAATTTAGTAGATTTATAATTTCATGTTATTTCAACTATTGCCAAATGTAAATGTTTGGCAGGTCAGTGCAGCACCATTTCATATGAATTGCTAGCCATTTTCCCAAATGTTTAACCAATAATGTTAATTTAAATAAACTATTAATGGTTATGTTTAAAATTAAAAGAGAACACTACAGAATATACGTATTTAAATGGTTAAGAGAAGTTTAGGATAAAAAATATAACTCTCACTGAGTTAAATTTTTTTGTTTTAAAATAATCTTTATTTTTTAAAGTCAATATATGTATTGCAGGAAACAAAAACACAAAAAGCAAAGAACAAAGTCATTCGCAGTCATAAGCAGCTTAGCTGGATGTGTTTGAGTTAAAAATTTTAAAGTTGAAATTCAGAAAACACTAACCATCAATTAAAATAAAGATAAACAATAAAACATTTGAAAAACAAATTAGGATTTTAAAACCCTAAGTATAAAATACTGGAGCCAAGGAGATGGCTCAGTAGAATAAGCGCTTCCTTTCCTGGCAAGCGCAAGAGCCTGAGTTCAATCCCCACTCTGCCAAAAACAATAAATAAATACAAAATACATTCTGCAGCCAGGAAGTTCCCATCCAACATGACACTGCACAGTGGAGCTTTGTTATGGACACTCTTCAATTGTATCATCTTGGAGTTTTACAAGTTTTAGAGTTTTAAAGATGGTCAGGACTCATCCAGATTACTAGGGTGAACCTGTTCCTTCATGGCTACCTACTGAGTTAGGATTGTGTGTATGGCGGTAGTGGCTAGGCCTGAAATGGGGAAATGAGATCTTATGTACAAGAATCTTAGGGTGGAAACAATAGAAGCAGGCCAATCACCAAGAACTATAATCCAAGAGAATGGGTCTCAGCAGCCAGCATTTAGGATCATTCAAGCCAATAGCTAATATTTATTAAATATTTATTTTTTTGAAATTTTATGTCATTTTATTGTTTTCTTATCTTATTTATTTTTGTCATTCCAGGGATAGAACTCAGGATTTTGCGCTTGCCACATTTATGGCACTTATGTTACTGAGCTCTCCCTGGTGTATTTATTAAATATTTATTGGGTATCAATTAATTGACTAGGCCCTTTTATATTGTTCTGCAAAACTTTCCTAGAGGGTTATACTGTTAGGCTCAGCAAACTGTGAAGAACTTAGTCCCAGTCACTGAGCTAGACAACAGGGAAGGCAGCACAGGATTCACCAGTTTGGTGAGTGCTCACCTTGCTGGTCAGGACAGTCATTAGTGGGGAGACCCCCAAGAGAGGCTCCTGCGCCAGCCATCATGGGTCAGCAACAATTTCCTAAAGGGCACGAGTTCAGAAAGGAAAGCTGAGACTGTGTCCATTAGGGAAAGATTTTCAACAGGTTTCCATGTACGGGAGCAAGGGCAAGAGGGACCGCTTTCCAGTACATGGCCTCCAAGGCTCTTCCTGTGGTAGGCCAACCTCATCTCACACTCCTCTACTCCTACACTTCTTAGATGTTAAATGAAAAATTCAGTGTTTCCCAGTTGTTTTAAACCACAAGTTTGTTTTACCTCCAAGCTTGTCATATTTCTGCCTGTTAGAGCTCTGTTCCTAAGTAATGCATAGTCATGGTGTATTTCTTACATATCTATTGACTTCTCCAGGAAAATTTCCTTGAGCCCACACAGACCCTACCCAAATGAATTTTAGGATCCTTAGCTTGTAGCTTGTATCCCACTGTTGCCCACTATCATCATTATGGCAATGAACTCCCTACCTGCCACATCCAATACCTGGCTTCTCCTTAAGACAATATATATCATTTAACAAGGACTGTTTTACTCATTCCTGTAATGTCAAAGGCTTACCCAATGCCAGAAACACAGTAGGCGCTAATTATCTTGAAGTAGAAAGATCTAAGTTTCTGGAGTAACATCTCCATCTTGTGGCCTTTTAGAAGACTTGGTTAAAACTATGGTTACCCTGCTGTCTTTTCAATATCAAAAGCACAGGTGGGCTCTCCAGAGCCTTGTGGCAGGCACTGAGTGAAATAAAAATAAAAGCACAATGCCATCTGCAAATTCAATGTTTCCTACCAAAAGCTGACCCAAAGGAAAAATATTTGGAAGGGAATAAACACAAATATAGAGTTGTAAACAGAAATGAGGTCGTGAACCACAAAAACCAGTTTCATTATCTACTTCCATTTATGAAGCAAAGGATTTTATTCAGGTTTGTCTTCTGAAAAGAGAAGGAAACATTTTCTTTTGAGTCACTCTCAGATTCACTGCCTTCTTCAAACCATAAAACCTCAGACGGAAAGAGAAGGCAGATATTCTAATTTGAGACACTGCCAGGCCCCAAACACAAACTAGCTGGCTTCTGGCCATCGCTGTGGTCATGCTGTCTCTGTTAAGTCACCATTGGATGGTTAATAATTAAACAATGATCAGTTAGTGAACAGAGGAATGGAATGATGGTGGTTTCCGCTCATTTTATTATGAACTCGTCATAATTAACACACCATTTCTTTCCTTGTTAAGCATGGTCAGAAAAGGATGATGGTACATAAATTAATGTTATGCACAAAATTAGATGGGTTTCGGAATATGGCTCCCCAAAATGACATAAAATTAAAATTTTAATAAGGAATTAGAGTTAGAGTAGAAAATTTTGTATATGAAACCATTATTTTGGCTGGCAAATCTATTCATTCTGAAAATCATCATTTAAAACTTGAATGTTATATTATTTTAGAGGAAAGAAGCTTCAAGGAAGACTATGATTAAAGGGATGAAAATTGTTAAAAAGACTTTGCTGTCTCTCAGATAATTATTGATAGCACTTATAGAGCCACTTCCTGTGTGCCACAAACTATAAGTTTGTCTATGAATTATCTATTTATCCTTTAAAGCACCTTGAGAGCAGGTGCTATCACCACCTCATCTTAAAGGTGAGCACATGGAGCAGAGGCGGGCTAATAGTTTCAAAGTGAACCTAGGATACAACACAACAAACTCCAGAGATTGTATTGTGTCCCTTTTGAAAACTTAAAATTAAACCTTTTTTGTCATTTGTTTATTTAAGTCCTGTTTTTGAGAATATGTCAAATGTATGATTTCCTGTGACAAGCTGGACTGTCAGTTTGATTGGCTTCAGTGACTTCTTGGGCTAGGGGATTAGTAAAACACAGTTCTGGCAACCCACTGAGGTGAAGCCTTGGGTACTACATCTGCTTCCTGAAACCATCCACTCTGGCTTTTCTCCTTTTCTGGTTCCTGACCATCTCTGAACCAACTTTTCTATGACATGCTCTTCTTACATGGTGCTGGCTTTGGAGCCAGCCAACCAAGGGCTGAAATTATGAGTCAAAATAAAACTTTCCTCCTTTAAGTTGCAGGTGTCAAATATTTTGATTACCTAATTAATAGACATGCATTCTGTGCTTTGTTGTTGAATAAAAATTTCTATCAAAATACTAAAATACAGTAGAATCAAACCAGCAATGAACAAGGAGTTGAAGATTTTGAATCTTCTTTATTAGGTTACTGAACCTTGACTAAGTTTTCTTAATATATAAAATGGACCAACACCTATTTCACAAAGTTGTTAAGTTCATGACATACCTTTGAAATAACCTAGGAGATGGTGGCTCTTGATTACTGTCTAACTAAATGATTGTCCTTTACGTACCATATTCCCCAATTGCAAGACAGCCCCCCTCATATAACAAATATGAGGATAAGTGCTTCACTTGCAAGCACAAGGGCCTGAGTTCAATCCCTGGTTCCGCAAAAAAGAATAAAAAATAAAAATAAATTTAAAAAATGAGGATATGGAACTGTTCATTGTATGGAATTCTCCAGAGAAACAGAATCAATAGAATGTATTTTATTGAACTCTGATACAATAATCAATTCTATATTAGTTTATATATTATACACTATATTATATATTATATATATATATACATATATATTGTGTGTGTGTGTGTGTGTGTGTGTGTGTGTGTGTGTGTGTGTGTGTGTAGCGGGGGAGAGACAGACAGTGAAATATCTCACAATGGCTAGAATGCTTGGATCACTAGTAGTGAATCTAAGAAGCTGGGAATCTCAGATGAGATAGAGGTCAATAATACAGCCTGAGACTGAAGCTGATAAACTAAAAAGCCCCTATCGAGCTTCTGGTGCAAATCTGTATTCAAAAACTGACAGCCTGGAGTCTGATGCTCAGAGCAGCAACAGAAAACTGTGTCCTCCAAAGGGTCAAGTATGTGTAAACTAGCTTTTTCATTCCATCCGGGCTCTCAGCCTACCTGATGATACCCGCCTATCACTAAATGTAGAGAAAGAAAATAAGTTGGAGTAAAATGCTTCATTTATTTTACAGGAAGAAACAATCAACCAATGATTCTCTCATGTATTCAATACTCTGTAAACATTGACTGAGTTCCGACTATACATTTGTTTTAAAGCCAGGTGAAGCAAGCGCAAGCGTGGCTTCCCTAGGGCCCGAGTTCAATCCCTGGTTAAAAAACAAAAGAAACGGGGCGCCGGATCCTGGGCGGCCTGAGGTTGCGCGGAGACTCGGCGGAGGGAGGAGGCAACAGCACTGTGGCCGGGTGCCGCCGCACATCCCTCCTCCTCTGCGTTGCCGCCGCCGCCACCGCTGGCGTCGCTGGGACGCTCTCAGCGAGTGATAGCTGGGAGGTTCCGCTCCGCAGGCCCTCCTTCCTATGGCCGCTGCGGGTCGGGCCGGCGGGCGCTCCCCGCCCACCCCGCCCGCTCCGGGCCGGGCCACGGAGGACGTGCAGCCGTGAAGCCCCTCGCTCCCACAGTGCAAGGACGATGCCAAGGACTGAGACGAGATGCAGGAAATTTTACCTAAGCTTCTTCTGCTATGAAAAGCAAGCTACCTATACTACAGAAACATGGAATAACTCATAATTTGCATACGACAAAATATTCAGTCTAGATTTTGCAGATAATCCAGTGGAAAATATAATACGTTTTTTTCCGATGACTAAGGAATTTATTGATGGGAGCTTACAAACTGGAGGAAAAGTTCATGGATATGCATGTTGCCTTTGTTGCATACATTATGGAAACATTTGGGATGAAGTACAGAGATGCATTGCAAGAAAGAAGATTTTGTATTAATCGTAATGCTGGATTTGTCGCCACTTCAAATAGATCCTTCTCTGGTCACTCCAGTACAACAGGCAGTTTGAAGAGAACACATGAAGATTTTGGAAACATGCAAGTGGCACAGAATGGCTGATTTAAGAGTAACATTACTGAGGGTGTGTTTTCTATTTGGAAAGAGAAAATACTAAAGTTGATAATAATGTACAGTGGTAAAAACACAAGTAGTTTCCTTTGTTACGTGTTGTTAAGCAACATTTTAAGATGTTGGACTTCTGCAGTAGATGGCACTGATTACTTTTTTTTTAACTTTATGGTTTTATTATAAATTTTGGACTTGCAAAGAATTATTATTGCAATAATGCACTTCATTCAAGTTCAGAGAATGCAAGCTTAGTCTGTCACTAATGAGGCTCCTCCTCTCTCACAGCCTTCTCACTCTATTGTCCTTGGGAATAGGCACCACTATTATGGTTTGGACACTTACATAATATGTATAAAGTTATAGATAAGTTTTACTCTGCCCATTGCAAAGCCCAAGTACATGAGATCAAACAATCAAGAAGATATTAAAGTTTTTCCAATATCTCATGCCACAGAGATAACAAATATTGAAAAAAGAATAAACCCACCTGCTCTGATGTTAACATTAATGAAAACAACCAAAAAGCTTTGAGGGCCGGGTAGATAGCTCAGTAGAATAAGCATTTGCCTGATAAGTGCAAGGTCCCCGGTACCTCAAAAAAAAAAAAAAAAAAAGGCTTTGAAATGCTGTTGTAACTCTCTGACTGCGGCTAAATATTACCTAGCACAAATAGGTATAACTTGATAATGTACCTCTAAAGGAACAAAGCTTTCCCTTTTCTTACTAACTCATCCAGGGGTCACAGAAAGTCCATAAAAGTGCTGAGTAAAGGGAAGAAAACCACTGTAATATAACGTGAGTGTGGCAATATAATTTTTGAACCCAGAAATCACTTCTGTATTCTGTATTGTTTGGTTCCAGACACACAAAGATAAAAAGTTGTAGTGACTATAATAAACCCTCAAAGATGCCTATAACTTACTTCCTAAAAACTGTAAATATAGGTCTTATACTATAAAAGAGACCTCTTAGATATGGAAGAAAACTAAGCAGTTCAATCCCTGGTTCTGCCAAAAAAAGAAAAAGAAAACTAAGCACCTGGTGATGGGAGGCTACCCTGGATTATCAACTGAGGAGCAGGATAACGAAAGCAGGATGCTGGGCTGATTCAAGGAAGGGGTACAAGCCAAGAAGTACAGTGGGGCTTCTAGAAAAGCTTCTGCAACAGGATCCTCTCAGAGCCTCACAAGAAATCATCCCTCTGGCACTTAAATTAAGTGAAATAAGCCAGGCTATAGAAATAAAATGCTGCACCTCACTTATATATAGGATCTAAACATTTATCTCATAAGAGTTAAGAGTGCAAAGACAGTTACCAGAGGCCAGGGAGAGTACTGGAAAGGAAAAGATAGGGAAGTGTGGTCAGTAAGTTCCAGGTTAAAGTTAAGTTAGGAGTAAAAGGGTTACATAGTAACATAGTAGACACTGATGATGAATTGTACATGTTTTACAAAGATGGAAAGTGTTTTGACCAAAAAAAGAAATAACAAGTGCTATAGGTATACTGATCCTAACTTGAAATTTATACATTATATAAATGTATTAGAACATAATGTGGTAGCCCCCAAACATATACATTTCATGTGTCAACCATATGAAATAATTTGCTCTGTTTTTATGTGGTCATCAGGTTTTTTGTCTATCTATCTATCTACCAATCTAGTGTCTCTGGAGATGGAAATCAAATGTTATCCATGAGTTTTGTAAAGGTCAAGGATCTTGGTTATAAGCAATGGAGATCAAAATTACCAACCTAATGAAGGAGAAAAGGCATTTACTGGAAAAATACAACCAGCAGGAATATAAGATAAGTGAGGCTGAGAAATAAAGGTAGAGTAACCAAAATGGAATAAACAGCATGGAACCAGAAACATTGTCATGACTATCATCAACAATAACAACAGGGGCCCGACAGATGGCTCAGTGGAATAAGCGCTTCCCTGGCAAGCACAAGCGCCTGAGTTCAATCCCTGGTTCTGCCAAAAAAAAAAAAAGAAAGAAAGAAAGAAAAAAGAACAATAACAATGTTGCCAAAATTAAACACTTCATGTTTTGCCTCTGGGATTTAGGCACTCACTAGCCATTGTAATCACTGTAATAGTATCCAAAATTGTTTCTGAACTGGATTGGTACTGGTATATTCCTTCTTTCTTTCTTTCTTTTTTGTCTTTTTGAGACAGGGTCTCACTATGCACTTCAGGCTGGCCTTAAGCTCACTTTGTAGCTCAGGCTGGTCTCAAACTCACAACAATCCTCCTGCCTCAGCCTCCCAAGTGCTGGGATTACAGGCCTGAGCCACCATGCCTGGCTCTCTTCTTTATTTTTTTAAAGAGAGTAAAAAATAGTATTTAAAAAGAAAAATTTCACAGAAATTTTCAGTGAATACAGAATTTCACTTAACAAAATAATATAATTTGACAGTATTTGTTGCCATGCATAGTATTGTCTTCATGCTAATTGTTCATATTACCAGATTGATGCATATAAAATTGTAAGAAATTAAGAAAAGAATTAATTGTAAAAATATAAGAAATTAAGAAAAGAAAAACATCAAAGAATTGAAAATAGAAGATAAAACAAATTAAGTATTAAATGCTCCTCTCCATAGATCTGCATAAATCCACAGTACAGCTATCCATACCATCCTGCTAACTTGTAAAGATACATCTCATTCCCTCACTACCTCTCCTGTCCTTTTTAAATAAGTAATTTCATCTTTTTCAATAGATTCATTCCCTTTTCCCAGTGTCTATTGTACTCTTTGGATTTTATTTTCTCTTTCAGGTTCTCACACTAAGGAGACAATACAATATTTGCACATGCCAGTCTGATTAAGTCTTAAATTCATCCTTTATATAGCTGAATAATACTCAATTGTATAAAAATACCACATGTTCTTATTCCATTCCTCAGTTAGAATGGGCATTTAGGTTCTTTTTATCTAAGACAAGTTGTGCTGCTATAAACATGGGTGCACATATATTGTTATGGTATGACGTTTTCAGTTCTGGAAAACTACCCAGGAGGGGATTAGCTGGGTTGAGTGGGACCTCCAATCCCAGCTTAAGGAATTTCCACACTCATTTCCAAAAATTATAGCTGACTGTACCTCCATTTTTTTTTTTTTGAACATGTAAAGAATTTTAAAAACTCAAGGCAATGATGCAATCCAGAAGTATCTGAAATGAATATACACTTTTCAGATGATGAAATATAAATGGCAAATAAATATGTAAAAAATGTTCAGTGTCACTGGCCATTTGAGAATTTGCCAGTGTCACTGGCAAATTAAAACAGTGAGACACCATCTGACCCCAGAAAGAATGGCCAACATCAAGAAGCCAGTCAATAACAAATGCTAGAGCAGCTGTGAGGAAAAAAAACAAAACCCTCTGCACTGTTGATGGGAATGCAACCACTATAGGTATCCTTATATTCTTCTCCCAGGAACATTCAAACAGGTAATGCTAATTCTAGCCTACCAGCAGAAACCACAGGGAAGGAATATCTGGTCATTTCAGATTCTATAACTGGTAGGAAGAGGCCTTGTCTTTCACCAGATATCCTCACAATTTGGAGGACTGAATGAATTGAAGGACTTGGGTACTGGGCAGAGAAACAGAAGTCACTGTTCTATAAAGTCTGTTCTCTACCTAATATTCACTTTCCTCACTTCAAAATACTTCTCTTTTATATAATGAAGTCTTCTTCAACCAAAACTTCTTCAAGCTTTCCCAACAAAGGAAGGCAACTCTGTGTCACATCAGTTAATGCTTCTGGTTCAAAACCTAAGTATTCTGAGTTATGCTCTTTCCCTTCTATTTCTTTTGCAACCAGATAGCTTTAAAAGGAAAGTTTATCAACAGAACATATTTTTTTTAAATGATCATGAGGAAAGACAAAGTAAACTGGTCAAGACACAAACATACATATGACATAGTAAGGAAGGAAACAATGGGAGGAAACCTGATGTAAGAAATATTCATTTCTCCCTCTTCTACCTGGGTCATTTCCTTTCATCTTCAACCAGTACTATGGTTTTCTTGGAGCCCTAAGGATATGGATGACACAACTCCACCAGGAAGATTTCAACCCTTGGGACTTTGGCCTATAAGGGGCTACTAGTTTTTGTGGTTATTTTTACTATTATTAACAATTTTTACTGGTAAGTGAAATGAAAACAAGATGCAAAACATATTATTATAGGTTGTATCTAGATGAATGCCCAAAGCCTCATGCACTCACAGATGGGGCTTTCCGGAGCTGGCTGTATTTTGGGTGTGTGCCACTGGAATTAAGGGTAGGAGCACTAAATTAATCCACTGATTAGAATTACCATAGTTCTCAGTGTGGGTGTCACCAGCCAAAAAGCTTGTAGCCTGAGTAGGATAAAAGCTTGCTGCTTTACTATTTTGCTGCCTTCAGCCTGGCACACCATGAACCATTTCACTTCTGTGATGCCCTTCTGCAGGCCACCCTGCCTTCCACTGACTGTGGACTGAAACTTCTGCAAACTATGAGCTGAAATAAACTTTTCCTCCTTCTCGCTAGTATTGCCAATCGCAGTATTGGGTATTGTATCTTAGTGATGAGAAAAGTAAGACATGTGCCAAGGTTAATTAGAACAAAAAAACATCTTCAACAAATGTTGCTGTCATATGCAGAAGATTGAAGTGGATCAAAGGTCTATCTAACCCCATATACAAACATTAAGTCAGTGGATCAAAGGTCTAAACATGAAGCATAAAGCTGTAGCAAAACAGGAAAACAAAGGGCAAAAGTTTTATCATACTGGATTTAGCAATGGGTTTTTACAACTGACCCAGAAGTTACAAGCAACAAAAGAAACAAGAGACAAAAGGGACTTTGTGAAAACTAAAAATCTGACAATATCAACAGGGTAAAACAGGTAGCCTACAAATGGAGGAAAATATTGATAGGTTATATATACAGAATAGAGAACTAATATAACTAGATATATATACACTCACAATAAATTAAAAGTGAGTGTAGTGCTTAAACACTGATCCAGTAAGATGTTAAAATGGCCAATAAACACAGGAAAGGATGCTCAACACACTTCTCAGAGGACAAAATTAAAGAAGCGAATAAATGTATAAAAATGCTCCACATCGCTAGCCATCCATGAAATGTAAGTTAAAACAACACTGAGATACTATCTCTCCAGAAAGAATGGCTATCATAAAGAAATCAATGAACAAATGTTGGAGAGGATGTGGGGAAAAGGGAACACTTCTCCACTGCTGGTGGGAATGTAGACTGGTGCAACCATTGTGGACATTAGTGTGGAGACTTCTCACAAAACTAGGACTGGAAATCCCATTCAAGCCAGCTATCCCCCTTCGGAGGCTTGAACTCCTTCAGAGTTTTCCCGAATGAACTGAAAACATCATACAGAGTGATATATGTGTATCTATGCTTATAGCAGCACAATTTGTGATAGCAAAATCTTGGAAACAACCAAGATGCCCATCACATGAGGAATGGTTGAAAAAGACGTGGTATTTTATATTGAAGTGGATGCCACTTGAATATATACTCATAAGTGAAATAAACCAGACACACATGTGCAAATATTGTATAGTCTCTGTAAGAAATACAAACAGAATGGTATGCAAAGGCCTGAGAAGTTAGCTCAGTAGAATAAGCACTTGGCTGGCAAGCACAGGGTCCTGAGTTCAAGCCCCAGTACCACACACACAAAAAAAGGAATACCAACAACTAAAGAGAATTTAGACAGATAGGGTAAACTGAACTGCATATGTTGCAGGATAATATTCAGCTTCTCTTCTAGATGGTTAACAAACTAAGTTTGCAGATCAAAAATTGGGAGAAATGGGAGGGCTGCAAGGTCAGCCAAGATTTTGGCCCTAGCCTTTCCAGGTCAATGAAGACTCAGGACATAGGAGAATCTATACTATAACATCATGTAACTCACTTGTGCCCCAAATTTTCTGATCAAGGAGATTATGGAGCCACAGAGGAATGTGATTGATGATCTATAGTGGGCCTAAAGAGAGTCACATGGAGAGAAAACTTTCTCTCAGGCTTTCACAGAGAGCAAACTAGTCAAGCATTGGCCATGACTCATCCGCATGGCTGACACTGACAAAGGATCTACAAAGGGAGGTACAGGACTATAAGATAAACCCTGAGGTTTAACTGACCTCATCAGATACAAAAGTTACCTTTCTTATTATATAGGTCTTGCTTTATCTCAGTCTTAACCATCCAGCAGAAAAGTATAAAATGAGATATATAAGGTAAAGCAATAATAATATGCTGAACTTTAAATGGCTCTAGTCAACAATTTCTTCAGACAACCCATTACTACTGTGGACTGCTGGACTGTCTTGGATTGTGTTGTGAATTCAAGCACCTATCTTAACTGCATGACAATAGAATACCCATCTCTGACAAAACAAAAAAAAGAGGAGACAAAGAAGGACCATTCTGTGGTTGTATGAACAGTAGTTAGGATAAATATGCAGTACTTTCACACATAATTCTATGAGAAGAAATATTTGCATTAATAGTATTTGGACAGGATATCCTGTCTGCTTCTTGTACAATGGATAACCACTAGGAAGATAACAATGTAAAAAGTACTAATTATTGCATCTGTACTATAATTCAGCTTTTTCATTCTATAGAGGCATCTGCTCTAATAGTTTATAAATAGAATATCATGTATGCACCTTGTGCAACAAAAAAAAACTATGAAGACAAAATGCAATTTATTAAATATTGAATTTGATTTGAAATTGTCTCATTATTTATTCAATAAAATTATGGAAAATAAAACATTAAGAAGCCATTTTATTAGCTTACAAAAATCATGCATAACCTCAAATATTTCAAACTCCATTATAAAGTATAATTAAAAACTCTCAGGAAGCCTGTTCTTCAAATTATGATTAAGCTGATTGGTTTTTAAAAGAATATTATTCATAAGCCACAATTTATAATAATTTTTATTCTTTCAGAAATAAATTTTCTCATTATTCTGATAGTGTAGATTACTCTACCATGTCAACTAATGGTGTCCAGGAAATTTTAAACAAACATTGAAGGATTTGTCATTTTTCTGTACTTGTAAGATTTATCTCTAGTAAGAACTCTCTTTTGTACATCAAACTGATGCATAAGGCTTGCTACATTGTTTACACTTACAAAGGATTTCTTTTCCAATATTATTTTATGGTACTTTGACAAGCATATTTTGGACAAAGGCTTTTACAGTCATGAATGAGGTTTGAAATTTGAGTAAGAGTTGCCACTTTCTTTACATTTTTAGAATTTAGCTTCACTATGAATATTCTGGTGTTGAGTAAGGTTTGAGCTTTGATTAAAAGTTTTGCCACATATTTTACATTCATAGGGTTTCTCTCCAGTATGAATTCTCTGGTGTCGGGTAAGGTGTGAGCTTTGAGTGAAAGCTTTGCCACATTCTTTACATTTGTATGGCTTCTCTCCTGTATGGATTCTATGGTGTTGAGCAAGAGTTGAACGATCATTAAAGGCTTTGCCACATTCTTTGCATTTGTAGGGTCTTTCTCCAGTATGAACACTGTGATGGTTAGTAAGAGTTAAACAATCATTGAAGACTTTGCCGCATTCTTCACAATTGTATAGTTTCCCACCACTATGAATTTTCTGGTGCATAGTTAGTCGAGAACTTTTATTAAAGCCCTCACCACATTCTTTACATTTGTATCGTTTTTCCCCCGTATGAATTCTCTTGTGTTGGATAAGGGCAGAACAATCACTAAAGGCTTTGACACATTCTTCACATTTGTAAGGTTTCTCTCCAGTATGTATTCTCTGGTGTACAGTAACACTTGAGATTCGTTTAAATGCTTTGCCACATTGTTTACATTTGTAGGGTTTATCTCCAGTATGAACTCTCTGATGGAGAGTAAGATTTGAAGAACCATTAAAAGCTTTGCCACACTGTTTACATCTGTAGGGTTTCTCTCCTAAGTGAATTATCTGGTGTCGAATGAGGTTTGAGCTTTGATTAAAGGCTTTGTCACATTCTCTACATTTGTAGGGCTTCCCTCCTATATGAATTCTCTGATGCTGAATAAGATTTGAAATTTGAATAAAGGACTTCCCACATTCTTTGCATTGGTAGGGTCTCTCTCCAGTATGGTGTTTCTGATGCTGAGTAAGGTTTGAACGAACATTAAAGGCTTTGCCACATTCTTTACATTTGTAGGGTTTTTCTCCTGTATGAATTCTTTTGTGTACAGAAAGGTTAGCAATCTGATTAAAAGACTTACCACACTCTTTACATTTATAGGGTTTTTCTCCCGTGTTATGAATCCCTACATGGTTTCTAAGGCTTGAATACAGGGTAAAGGTTTTCCCACACTCATTACATTTGTACGGTTTCTCGCCAGTATGAATTCTGTAATGTTGTGCAACATATGAAAACCTATTAAAGGCTTTGCCACATTCTTTACATTTGTAGGGTTTCTCTCCAGTATGAACACTTTGATGCCGGGTAAGGACTGAGATTTGATTAAAAGTTTTGCCACATTCTTTACATTTGTAGGGCTTCTCTCCAGTATGAATCCTCTGATGTTGTCGAAGGCTTGAATCCTGGGCAAAGGCTTTGCCACATTGTTTACACTTATAGGGTTTCTCTCCAGTATGGATTCTCTGATGTCGAGAAAGACCTGAGGTTTGATTAAAAGTTTTGCCACATTCTTTACATTTGTGGGGTTTCTCTCCAGTGCTATGAGTTTGCAGGTGTTGTCTAAGCCTTGATCCTTGGGTAAAGGCTTTCCCACATTCTTTACATTGACAGGATTGGTCTCCAGCATACATTCTCTGATTTTGAGTAAGATCTGAGATCTGATTAAAAGCTTTGCCACATTCTTTATATTTGTAGGGTTTTTCTCCAACATCATGAATATGTAAGTGTTGATTATTAAGCCTTGAATCCTGAGTAAAGGCTTTGCCACACTCTTTACATTTGTAGGGTTTCTTTCTAGAATAAATTTTCTGATGTTGAATAAGGCCTAAAATTTGATTGAAAGTTTTGCCACATTTTTTATATTTGTAAGTGTTGTTTTGAATATGAATACTTGGGAGCACAGCAAAATTTGAGCATTTGAATATTTTCTCAAGTTTTTTATCTTGGTAAAAATCCTTTGGAAAATAGGTCCACTCATGTTTCCAAGGATCTGAGCCATAGATGTTTTCATGCATTTCATCATTTTCATAAATTTTCTCACCACTGTAAGTATTCAGGTAATTATTTAGATTATACCCCTGGCTAAAAGTCTTCCTAGTTTTATTATGAATGTAATGTATATTCCAGGTATCTATATCTGCATTTGGATTAATCAATAATGGGAAAGTAAAGACTTTGCAATCATTAAAATTGTGTACTTTGACAAACGAAATAGTTTCTTGACTGCAGGATGAACTTTCTCTAAAGAGACTCTCAAACTGATCACATTTAGAAATTTCTTCATTTTTAAATCCATTGTCTATAGAGATGTTTAAATTAAAGTTAAATCCAGTGGCATGAAGTAGGCCCCTTTCCAGATTCTCTATATTTCCTTCCAAAGGAAAGTAATGTTTCAAAAATTGGTCTGGATACTTATTTATGCAAATATGTGGTTCTTCAGAGCAAACTGGCATACACTGAGATTTTTTCTGAGATGACAGATGCTCTTCATTTACACTGACAAACAACTTTTTGCTGTGGATAGGTATCACACATTGGTTCTGTCTAATATAATGTATGTTCTGACCTTCATTCTCACCCATGCTTTCCCATTCTTTCCTCAAGTATAAATTGTCAAGGCCACAATTTCCATATCTTCCTTTTATCATATTCTGCAACAAATGTTTTAGGCATTGCTCTCCTAAAAAGTCTTGGGTATAATAAGATACAGCTGAAATAAAAATAACAAGTTATTACTTAATAGACTATAGTGAATATACTTTGCAAATATAACACAAAATTATGTGAAACTTGGGACATCAGTATGATACAACACTAAACTGTAATTACTCCAGAGATAGATGACCTTATCTACAACAACATAATGACAATATTGTTATTTATTTTTATGTATTTAGTACAGGGTCTACAGGATCTCACTACACAAATAGTGATATTTGTAGTGATCCTCCTGTTTTTCAGCCTCCCAAGTGCTGTGATTACAGGTGCATATCACCACACCCAGTCTCATTAGCCATAGCAGCGCACCCTGGGGGTGGGGCTGGCATGGCAGGCCAAGGCTAACCATACTGTTTTATAAGACATTGCAAAACTAAGAGTTTATGGCACTCCGGATGAGCACAACATGGTAGGGGAGAGGGTGGTAGACAAACCATATAGGAAGAGAAACAAACATTTGTTAATTTTGTCAACAAAAAAATGCTCTCCTCCCCAGAGCATTATGGATTAGGAAAAACCTTAACCTCTTTTTTCTCCTTTAGGACAGAGAAAGGGGGAAACATGTACAAAAATACTAGCTTTCTTGGGGGAATTTTCATTTTGTTCATTTTTAATTCTGGCTTATTTATTCTAAAACAAAACTGTACAAATAACAGGTTTATTTTGGGACAAATGGGTGGGTTTTAAAATTTTAAAAATTTATTATTACTGATTTCACTAACAAATTCAATTTTATGCATTTATGAAGCATATCAGACAATGCCAAGGATAGAGCTCAGGGGCACAGTGCCTGCCTGGCAATTATGAGGTCCTAGGGCACAAATCATCTAGTATATGAAAACTGAGTAATACGTTTTTAGTTACCTGCTTAAGAAAATAACTGAAAGGTATCTCAGGAGGAGATGCCATGTAGTTAAATGAAATGATAGATGCACACACAGCTGACTAGTTCTCAAGTCCGTCCTTCGACATAGGCAGGAAAATGCCTCTCGGCAACTGGACTGGGTAAGGACAGATCTGCTGTCTACTGTGAACAGCTCCCAGGGGAAAGTCACTATAGTTCAAGGTGAAGCCAGATGTAAGAGAATCCGCCCCACTGTATAGCTTGAAAGTAGAAATCATGACACTCTTGTGCTTTTCTTGACTAAGCAACTTTAAATCTCTAAGTCAATTTTGTTACAGGAATTCCTACATAATACGACTCTCAACTTGGGTTGTTTAAAAAGTACTTCAAACTAAAGTTCAGCAATATTATTTAAATATTAAATAATTTCTAAAATGGCAAGAATAAGTTCTTCCTTTCTGGCATTTTTTCAAATATGAAAGAATATATACTTAATATAAAATAAAAACATGTATTTGTTAATGAGATTAGAATGTTAGATTTAACTTACAATTAAAGTCTTGTGATACAAATACTAGCCATTTGTGCAGTTGTAAATAAAGATTCACAATGCCAGAAAAACATGTGTAAGCATACATAAACATCAGTCTGAGACCAGGTGTGTGTCCATGGATGTGATTTCAGTCAGTGCTTTATATAAATGCTATGATTACTGCTATCAAAATAGCTTCCAAAAGCTTCAGAAGAAGCTAAGGGGTAAAAAAACAAAGAGAACAATCATAATTGAAAATAAGAAATTGTGGAGAAATATTAAAGTGGCATTGGTGTAACCAATCTCACTAATATTTAATACAGCATGTCAAAACTCACCATTTCAACAATCTTACAGAGGAAGGATTTAGATAAGGAAGCTTATGTTATTGAAGGTGTTACTCAAATTAATGTCATGATCAATAATGTTGCATTAGGTACAAAGGCTTATTAGAGTGAACAAATCGATGCAGGTTATAGCCTGTCTATAATTTGTCAAAAAGTAGGGCTAATGTGAAACATGGTGAAACATTTCATGCCAGTAAGAGACCGGCCTAATCTTTAAACTCACAATCTTTCTGCTTCAGACTTCTGACTCCTAGGATTATAAATATTCATAACCATGCCCAGTCTTCATGGTTATGCACACATAAAATCTGGCTTCCTCTTTAACATTTGCACATCTTACCTGCATTTTCTGTTCCTACTTACCTGGATAAACAGCTACTGTCTCTTCTTTCTCCACATTCCAAAATTCCTTCTGTTGTTCCAGAAAGGTGACCAGATATGGCTTAGATATAGCAAGACCTATTTGTTGAAAAATAGAACATAATGCTTGATTGGGACATTTCTAACCTATACTTCACTTAGTACAAGACAGGTATCAGAAGATTCTGGAAAAGCACTTTTCCAAATTTTGTTTCTTGGCAGACTCATCAATTTGCATAACATGAGCTCACTTCCAACTAGTATCATATAAGAGATTAAAAACTAGACTATAGTGGCTGGAGAGATAGCTCAGCAATCTAAGTGCCTGCCTGGCAAGCATAAGGATTTGGGTTTGATCACAGGTACTGCATGTGATGCTGGCCCAAGAACCTCGGGAGTGGTGTGCCAGCCACTGAAACCAGGCATGATCACACATGCCTGTAATCCCAGCACTGGGAAAGCTGAAACATGATCACTATGAGTTCAAGCTGTATAGCAAGACCCTGTATCAGATAAATAATTTAAAAAACATTTTTAATGGACTATAAGATGTATGCCACAATATTTTATACCAATGAATTTCTATAATTATCACTAGTCGTAAGTGAAAGTTGTAAATTATCATAAAAGGTTAAAACAAGAAGATACGCAAACATTTTCCAATGTATGCCAACAACCCCCAATTTTTTTCCTTAAAAGAAGCAATCAAACAGTGATTCATGCAAAATAAAACCACCTAAGAGATGCTCTGTAAAGTAAATTAATAGTTAGTGCACCAGGAATTCGCTACACATTATCCTCACCCAAGAAGACCAGGTTTCTGTAGTTCTCTAACATCACATCCCTATATAAATTCCATTGAGCAGGGTCCAGGCATTCCCACTCCTCTGGAGAGAAATCAATGGCCACATCTCTGAATGTCAACAGTTCCTGAAAAATAAACAAACAGTACACTGCCCACGTGGACGATGGCGAGAGTTCTTAACTTGTCCCAAGATGAATGAGAGAGCTTGGAAGTGTTATAGTCCTGAGTGTTATAGTTCTGATCTATGTGAGTTGGGAACAACCACTCTTGCCTGGAGATCAACAATCTTGGAAGAGGAAAATTTCATTTTTTAGGAAGACTTTCTTTATTAGTACATGTTTGTATTATATACACTCCTTGGAGGAAAATTCGTATGTATCATAACACATCTTTTTTTTTTCTGTCCCCTTTCTCTCCCATCTTTCTCACCTCCCTCCATCACTTTATCTCTTTGCCCTTTGAGAAAGATCTATCTCCCTAATTGCTACTATCTCTTTCATTTTGTTCTTCATTTATGCTTTGGGTTGCTCATAGGAGAAACCATATGATATTTAAGCTTATATGTCTTGTATTTCACTTAATATTTTAGTCTCAAGTGCATCCATTTTCCTAGAAATCATTTTTCTTTATGGCATAGTATTATTCCATTTTCTGTAAACAACATTATTTTCTTTATCCATTCTTGAATGTGATGGACATATATGTCATTTCCAAAATTTAGCTATTATGAGTTGTGTGGCTATAAACATGGGGTATGTGGGTATTGCTGTAATAAAACATATTTAACTCCTTGGTGAAGATACCTACAAGGGGAATACTCAAGTCAAATGGAATTTCTAATTTTACTTAGCTTCTTTATAAGTGGTTTTGGGAAAACTGGCAACCCCCATGCAGAAGATTAAATCTAGACCCATTATTTCTCACCATACACTAAAATAAAATAAAAATGGATCAAACAACTAAGTATTAAAATAAAAGAGCCTATTGGAAGACAAAATGAATGAAACTCTTGAAATAGGCAAATATTTTCTCAACAGAACCTCACTTTTACAAAAAAAAAAAAGTACCAAGAATCAACAAATGGGATCATATCACATTAAAAAACTACCGCACAGCAAAAACAACAACCAACACTGTCTTGTCACCAGTTCAGGAGGTTCCCTTGAAATTTAGGCAGCCCAAAGAAGAGGTGCAGAGCTGTGAGAATGCCTGACATGCTTCTGTTCAGTGGATCAGCAGCGTAGCAACAGCTCATTTCTTTAGCAGCTTAGAGCAACCGTGCCCAGCTGCTCCCAGACACTGCACACACTACCATAGTGGCTTAACAGCCTAGATTTATACAAGTATATACAACAGTGGCTGCTTGCCAATATCAGACCTTATATGGAGTGAGTGGGTATATAATTTATTTTACACTGACATGGAGAGGTGCACTTGTACTGAAGTCTGCTGACTCAAGAGTTACTGCTCCCCAGAACCTCTCTCCCTTTTGCAGCCTGAACTATAGTAGTCCATCTTGGGCTTAATTCTTCCCCAAGCAGAGTAAAAATAACAATCTATATTGGGGAACCTACAATAAAAAAATTAAAAATTGTCAGCTATACTTCAGAAAACTAATATACAAAGAACTAAAAATATTTAGACTGCCTCCCAATAAAAGACCCAGTCAAAAAGTGGGAAAATGGGGGCCAAATAGCCCAGTGTATTAAAGCACCTGCAAGTAGGTGCAGGGGCAGGGATTCAGTCCCTAGGCCTGCCGTGCCAGTACCAGCCTCGCCTGCAACTGAGACTGGACGTGGCATGCACCTGTGATCCCAGAACTTGGGAGACTATAAACAGGTGGATCATTATGAATCCAATCTAGTAGTGACACCATAAACATCCTATAGACCCTTCACTAATTTTTTTTTTTAAAGTGGGGAAATGAAATAAATAGACTTCTCAGAAATACAAATGGCCAATAAATCATTAAGAAATGCTCATTAGCAAAATGCAAACTAAGATGTAAGTTTCCATCCTACCCCCAAAGAAAATGTCGATCATCAGGAAGTCAAATAACAAATATGTGTGGTGGGGTTTACACTGTTGGTATAAATATAAACTAGTACAACCACTATGGAAATTAATATAGAGATTCCTCACAGATTTTTGATAGCGCTGTTTTGCTTTTAAATATACATTTTTGTCTTTTTAATATTTATTTTTGTTTATTTCATTTATTTTTATTTTATTGAGAAACAAATAATGAGACAGTTTCAAAACTGATTAATAGGACAGTTTCAATAATTAATATAATGTACATTGTTATCTTCTTAGTAGTTATCCAGAAGCAGACAGGATATCCTGCCCAAACACTATTAGTATAAATCTTTCTACTCATTGAATTAAGCAAGAGTAGCTGTATATCTATCCTAACTCTTCTGTATATACAAATACAAAACGGTCCTGATGGATATTCTATCAGCATCTAAATACTATAGGTGAGTGAATTTAGCAAAATAATCCAACACAGTCCAGCAGTCCACAATAGTAGTGGGTTATCCGCTATACTTTTCTGCTGGATGGTTAAGACCAAGATAAACTGAGACCTAGATAATAAGAAATGTAACTTTTGTATCAGATAAAGTCAGTCAGGTACCCTCAGGATGTATCCTGAAACCCTGTACCGCACTTTGTAGATCCTTTGTCAGTGTCAGCCTTGTGGATGAGTCATGACCATTGCTTGACCAATTTGCTCTCTGTGGAAGCCTGAGAGAATGTTTTCTCTCCATGTGACTCTCCTTAGGTGTTCATTTCATTTATTAGATTATTCCCTTCTTGTTTTCTTATCTTTTTTATTTTAAATTGTACATCCCTCTATTTGTTTAATTTTTTGAAAACTTTTTAGTTTGCTCTGTACTGCTTTTGGTGCTTTGGAGACTGTAGTAGTTTTCCACAACTTTGTTTCTTTGTATGCTCTGTTTTTGTCTTACTTACTTTTCTCATTGCTGGGACAAAATACCCAACATCCACAAGTTAAGGAGGAAAGGATGACTTAAATCTCTCAGCTTGTAGAGATTTCAGTCCATACAACTCCAACACAGGGAAGTAAACAAAGGAGCATCATAGAAGAGAAACTGCTCATGATGTGCAGACAGGAAGCAGAAGCAAGCCACTCTCTTTGCCTTATATCTCACGAAAGCTACAAGGCTTTTGGGTGGTGACACTCATACCCAGGGTAGGGGTTGCCTCTTCAGTAAATCCATTCAGCCACACTCAGAACTATGCTAATCCAATTAGGGGAACAATCTAGATATCACATACCCTTAATCCAGTCTCACACACCTTTATTCAGCCACCTCTAGAAAGCCCTATGAGCACATGAGGCTTTGCAGGCACATCTAAATACAAGCCATAAAAGCCTGTTTTCGTTTGCCTTGCTCGTTCTACACAGTGTCAAGCCAACACTGATAGCAGGTTGGGTGGATGATCTGCTGCTGCTCAGCTACATTCACACCCCAACCACAAGAAATGGCACCTTGGCCAACCTAAGACCTAGCCCTACTTTAATCTTCAACTTAAATAGAGGAAATAAAAGCTAGCAGAAATAGCAAGAGAAACAAAAAGACTAGACCCTGAACACTGATATCCATAAAAACAGTAGAAATAACACAAAGTCATAGAAACCACAATTACAAGAGACTTACCTCAACATAGGCTGCGCCATACACTAGCAGACTACATATTACTAACAGGTCCAGGAAAAACCACAGAGAGAACATATCATATTTTCTGCCTGTATCAGATCACATCTACTGAAACTACAAGAGGGACTCCACTCATACAAAATTGACAAAGAAAGCAGGTCCTGAACACAATTAACACTGTCAAAACCCATGAATCACAGCCAAAGGAAAAAATAGGGCAATTACAGCAAAAGTTTCAACTATAAAAAAACTCAATGTTATGCATCAGAATATCCAAGAGCACATTCTTAACAGCAAACTCCTCACCATGAAGGCTCACAGTAAAAGGGGAGATGCTATCCATCTCAACAGAAGCATAAATCTGAATGTA
>PVKA01017201.1:0-46315 GCA_004027165.1 Ctenomys sociabilis
AAAAAAAAAAAAAAAAAAAAAAAAAAAAAAAAAAAAAATATATATAATTTTAAGTACATTGTTAAATTATGACAAAGAGAAAATTAACACTGAAAATAATGTGTTACACTTATAAGGCTACCAAACATAATATTGTCTTATATATTAAGAGGAACTGTAGTTTCAGAAAAGGGCATAAAAAAGAAAGTACTATTCCTAAAGACACAAAGTTTATAAGTCACAGAAAACACATGTATGCTGTAATACTGAAAATAATATAACTAAAATGATATATTGCCTTTTAGATTTTATTTACTTAGTTTTATCTCAGAACATGATCAATTTGATTATATTGTATGTGTTCTTGGAAATGGTGATTTATTGATTAAGTCAACATACAGTTTTGCTGATTATAAACAAAATACTTCCCTGAATAGAAAATAGAAAGGTAAGTATTTCTTAGAGGTCAATGCAAGGACAATAATTTAACACAGAAAGGGCTGGCCAAATAGCTCAGTGGATTACAACACCTACAAGCAGGTATAGAGATTGGGCGTTTGATCCCTGGGCCTGTGGGGCCAGCCCTGCTTCTGAGGTCCACTGAGACAGTAACTGAGCCTGGGCATGGTGGTGCGCCCTATAATCCCAGTTCTTGGGAGGCTGTAAACAGGTGGATCACTACAAGTTTGATCTAGTAGTGAGATCCTACACACCCTGTAGACTTTTCCCCAAAAATTAATTAATTAATTAATAACAATGATAATAATTTAAGATGTAATCATACATATCTCCTTTGAGGCAAAATGTAAGACCCCACAATAAGAAAAGTTTCAAAAGGATTACCTACCTCTGATAATCTTTTAAATTTTTTGTTTCTTCAAGTATATGCATTGTGTATCTTTAGGCATAATAGCAAGAATAACCTACACACAAATTTATATTTGATGTATGAAAACAAGTTAAATTCCATTTCTAATAAAAGGAGTATTGACAGAACATATGTAAGTTTAACTAAAATTCTCTCATGATTTAGAAATAGTACCTTCCTTTTTATGCCCATTTCTGCCACTTCATTTCCTTTGTATATGTATAACAATACACTTGATGATCTTTCACATACGAAATTTTCATTAACTTAATACCAAAGCCATAAGACAAATAAAATTAAACACAATAACACAAAAGTTCCAGAAGTATTTCTCTTACAAATTGTTCCTTCTAACAAACTATTGAACAAAATCATTTCTTCATTTTTAAATTTTAAATTTCTCTTTAAATATATTAATGGTCTGTTACTTAAATTGCAATACAAAATTGATTATGTCAGGCCATATACTGTGCTAAAGCTTGATTCTGAGGCAAGGTGACTTCCTTGTGTAATGACAGGCATAAGCCTCAGGCTCAGAACTTCCAGTCTCATAGCCTCCTTGGCTGCTTAGGAAGCAGTTAGTAGAAAGAACAATGAATTTCTGAGTTTCTGCTTACAATTCAACTTTATAGATTACAATTTTGGTAATAGATCACAAAGTAAATATCAAAACATTTATTAAAATGCCTCACTGACAAATAAACTTCAGTAAACATTAAGAAAAATACCATCTGGTCAAAAGTGCATTTAGTGGGATAGGACTCATAACTAATTTCAGGTAACTTCAGAACTCATGACAGGCAGTGCTGTTACAAAGCAAACACAATCTGAAATTATGCACATGATGAAACAGCAGCAAATCCTTTCAAATAACATCTGAAGACATACCAGTTACAAAAATAACTCTATTCTTCTTTTTTCAATGGGACAAGATTAAGACTTAATTCTGAATTAGTGGTAATAACCTGTTCTTGATCTGATCATATAATTGTTTTTGTCTGCTTTGAAATTAGTGAAATTATTTCCTCAATCTACTTATATTTAATAAATAACAAACTTCAATAGAAAAATCTCCTCACTCTTATTGTAGAATTAATGGCTTGTGATCATGTTAATGAGTGAACTTCTTAAGGAAATATGATTTACTGCTGTTTGGGGAAGGAAAAAATCTTTGCCTGTGGTAAAGAGAAAAATTAAATAAATACATTAGTGCAATAAACCCTGACGAGGGGCACTATTTACTGTGCAGATAGCTTAGTGCAGCCTCAGATTTGGCTGTGCCTAGAACATAGCGGCCGCATGGCTCCAGAGACTCCTGTCCTTTCTAAAGTGCTCTTCTGTTGCCTACAAAGAGAAACTGTAAACTCTGAATTTTGCAGTAAAATATTGTATCACTAAACCGTACAGAGGAGTTTTGAAAAATTATTTCATTTAAAGCTTCTTTAGTGAAAATAATGATCAGTTTCTGGTCTGCTCTTAAAGCTATATGTGTAATTATGGAAAAATCTCAGTTCAACTGTGTCTGCAGTTGAAATATACGTACATGCATAAGGTATGCCTACTATGCACATAAACATCTGTCTAAATTTTGTAAAGTAAACCAGAGTTCAGGATCAAAATAAGAGAGAAAAAATGTAAAAGAAATGACATGTGAGTGAATATATTTAATATATTAAACATAAAGCTTGTAAAAACTCAAATAGCATAGTATAGTAACTACCAAAATAAGCATTCCCCAGCCACAACTACTAGTGTTTAACTTATTAATCTCATCATTATGATTATGATCATATTTAGTTGTGATATTATTAAGTCAAGTTCTAGACATCATACTACCACTTCAGTAAACGTTCATAACCTACCATCATCACTTAGGACTATAATATTACATAGCTGTAATTTCAGTGTCACTGTTGATAACCTAAGTAATAATTTTAAATGTCTTTTTAAACCCAAGCTATATTTGTTCCTACATTTGTCTCAAATTTTTATTATTTACAATACTTAGAAAGAAACAAACCAAATTATAGGTATCATGAGACATTTCTGGGCACCAGATCATTCTATGAACTGATATTCAAATCAGCTGTTCCTTGCACTTTCTGAAAAGCTGTAGTTCCACTTAATCAAACACTAAATTAATGCTTTGCCTTATTGTCATCTGAAAAAAACTCATATTGTCTATTTTTTTCATATTCATGCAGCAAAGTTTAGTACTATATATATAATCATAGCAACTAGCACAAATACAACTTAAAATAATTATACATGAAAATAATATTGAAATATTATATTTTTCATTCTTCATATATTTATGAATCTTTCCCTCTTGTATTCTTTCTAAGCAGACACTTGCTCTATCCTTTTCCATATCTGGTCCCTGCCCCTTTTCTCTTCAGCACTTCCCTTGCTCTGGCTCTTCACACTGGTGGCACCAGTTAATAATCAACATTTGAGAACATGTACCAAATAAAGCATTCCACTGTTTCCACTGAGTGTTGGGTATTTGGTCCAAGTAACTGGGAAGCTGACTGAAATCAGTCTATAATACTGTAACAGAGATGGAAGTTTCCTGTTATTAAATGTCAGTGAGATTTAGCAAACCCTACACATTAAAAGCATTCTCTTTTCCTTATGCTGGGAATCGGAGAGAAGAAAATAGAGAAATTCTACATTATGTTCATTCAGTAGGCCTCAGAGAAACCAAGGTAAGATTTTGTTTTAATATATTTGGTACAGAAACTACAGGATCTCACTACACAGATTGGACTTGTAGTGAGCCTCTTGTTTTCATCTTCCCAAAAGCTGGATTACAGGCATGTGCCAGCGTGTCCAGTCTCAGTCACTATCTCAGCTCGCCCTGGGAACGGGTTATTGAACTGCCATCCCTACATCTGCCTAAGCGGTTCTTTAATCTGTTGAGCTATCTGGCTGGCCCATAAGAATGTTTTTGAAGTTAAAGTTCATGGCAGAATTCATGGAAACAAGAGCTCAAAGAGTAATAGACCTCTACAGGCAATGGGACAAATGGGTACAGAGATCCAGAATACAAACAATAGATCGTTTCTATTTCACATATAATAAAGTTGTAAGCCTTTAAAATGTATTAACACAGACAGAAAAACTTGTATTGAAGACAATGGAATGAACTGACATCTAAAAATCAAGGTGATCGCTGGCGATGATTACTGCACTCCACAAAGCCTCAAAATTATTTGCAAACATGACTGTGATACTTAAAGACAATGAATCAGAACATTCTTTTTATATGAGTGTGCCATTACTCTCAATCTCTTAATACATTTCGGCTGTCACAATCCATTTCACATAGACAATCACAAACAAAAGTTGCATACAAATCTTACTAGATACCACAGAAACTTCTAACTGCCAGGTGCCCTACCAGCTGCACCTGCCCTCCTCCAGCTCAGCATCCTGGTTTACAGGCATTTAGATGAGTGTGGTTCTCCATGGTGAAATCCCTAGGTTGGCAGAAACAGAGCGTGCACGACATGCCGTCCCTTGAATCTTTCCCTTTGTGTCCAAATCAGTAAATATTCTAGGGGTTCCTAAAACAGTACTGAAAGTTTATTTATTTATTTTATGTTGCCTTTGGAGCCTCTTCTGTCTGATCCCAGAGGGCAGCTAGCTCAGTGCTGTTGCCCAGTCTGAGAAGTCGTGATGTGAGTAGCACTGCAGGTTGAATAAAGTTCCAGCCAATGGAGATTTAGTTTAATCACACTTTAAAAGCTATGCAACATGTTCTCTTTCTGTGTTAGTAACTGAAAAACTCACATGTAGTCTTCTACAAGTATAGGTTTAAAGTTGGCCAAAATTGTCTCTATTCTAAAAATAACTTTTGGTCATTTAGTCTAGATCAATTCACCAATCAACAACATGCTAATTACATCTTACTCACTGATGTTTTTGCCTTCCTCAAACATGTATTTTGGCTTGGGATTTCTTTTCCTTTAAGAAATGACAGCTAAACTGTGATGTAGTTTTCTTAAAGTACTTAAAGTGTGTTTTGACAAATAAACTGAAATTTGGAAAAATTACTACAAGATTATTTTCAACTACAAATTTTCAACGAAACCTTTAGATGTTTGTTTGAGTTCCAAGTATATAATCTTGAAAACACTTTTGGTAAAGCATATATGTTAAGTGACCACCTACATTTCAGCCTAAGTTTTACATTCTAAAAATATACCCTTGGTAATGTATTATTCCTTGTATGAATCAACAGAAAAACATCAATTTCTGTGTATATGTCACTGCCATGATAGCAAAAACATGCATAACATGATTCTGCTTTTGTGTTTTCTGTACTAAGGTGCATGTCCATTGACTCTCTATCAGCACAAACAATGATGTGACAAGCAAAACACAGAATTATAACTATCACTTTTATCTACTTAGTAAATAAGTCACACATGCTGCCTTTGTTTTCCAACTGAATATTTTAAATCTTCTAATTCAATTAGGTATCCAAGACATATCCAATATGTTCATCAAGTTCTGAAAGCCTCTGATTAAATTTACTGCACTCTAACATCCACATATGCATCCAAAATATTCTATTATTCCTGCTAAAAATAATGCAAACAGTGTCTGAAGCAAGTGTAAATCCTTCACTTAGAAATGCACACATTATAACAACTTTGAACATAGTTCTATAATATAGCTTTGTTGAATTTTATGGACGTGCCCTACAACAATTAATGTCACCCTGTATAAACGTGAGTTTTCTACCTTGGTCTGACTGAGTCTCAGAGATAAGAGGAAGCAGCTATTCCTGCATACTTTTATGAAATGTAGTTAAAGATCAGTTTTGAGACATAGTTTAATGCTAGTAATAGGTGTTTTAAAATTGGACAGGAGGGCTTGCAGAATATAACAGTATAGAAAGAGCTGTTTTGATTCCTATCTACCCCAACTTTGTCCATAAAAGTTAGGAAATCCTGAATCAGTAGGACTACTGAAATTCAGTGGTGCTTAGACAGATCAATTCAAGAAATCTGAAAAGTATTGTTGTCTAGCTTCCCCTAATTCAGTCTGATTCACAGTTGCCTCTTTGGATATGGTCTGACTTCGTTATGTGAAAGAGCTCTTGTGTCTTCTTACACAAGAAGTACGTTGGACATGAAATAGTAATACTCTAGCTGTCACTGAGTTTACCTAGATCTTACCAAAAACCCACCTGTATTAAAAGGTAAATCTCTGCAGAGAGAAGCCACAAGCATAACTCTGTACATATAATATTGCTCATGAGAAAACAGCCACATATTAAAGCCCTGTAGAGATGGTGGTATTGTCCATGTTTGATGGGGGTAGTAGGGAGAAACACCTACACCACCTCTTTCTCTTCCTTGGATAGAAAAAAGTCAACTTAAAATCCTAAGAGTCAAAGCACACCAAGCCTCGATTACCACAGCAGGTTTAGTTAAGAAAGCTCTTTTGAGCTTTTTACCTGCTCTTGATATTCCTTCTTCAATCACAGAAATGTCAGACGCACTTTATTGTCTGAAGTAGTAGGGACTAAATAGCTAGAAAATTAATAAAAAGTCATAATAACCCCATTTCCCACTTTAGACAATCAGTTAGAAGCAGATACAAGATGAGTTAAAAATTTTTATGCATTTTTAGTTTGGATGACATCTTATCATATGATAAATAATACTTACTTATTTATCTTGATAATCCTTAGTTTCAGAGCACAATTGAAGATACACAGATTTCTCAAATACCCCCATAAATGCCAGGCATGCATAATCTCCTCTACTATCAACACCCCTTGGTTAGAAAAAAGAACTTTTAATGTAGGTAAAATACCTACATTATTTATGGCCATTAGCCTGGATTGATCATTATATATTTTTTTAATTAAAGTAAATGAGAAAGTTAATATTTGGGATAATGGGTAAAAGAGTAGTTTTGGACAAGAGTTCTCCTGCAGATAGAGGAAAAGGTATTCCCACAGGGCATACTTTGAATGAACTATAATTCCTGAGGTGTTGTGTGGATCTATGAATGATAAAGATGGTAGAAAAATTCTATGTAGAAATATAAAGCAAGACATCCCGCACCCAAGTAGACAAAAAAAAAATAATAATGAAACAAAATCTTTATCTTCTCTCTTCATGCTTATTTAAACACAAGCTAATCTTTTTCTCTAAAAGTGTTCATTAGGGGCTGGCAAGATAGTTCAGTGGTCTAAAGCACCTGCTTAGGCAAGCTTAGGCAGGCGCAAGGGACCACAGTTCAAATGAACTCTGGCACCAGATGCCACACCAGCCAGCCTGCCCAAAGGGCAGACTGAGCCAGCTTAAAAAAATAGAAATAAAAAAATAAAATTGTTCTTTGGAAAATAGGTTTCACTTGCTATATTGCCCTTAACTGAATTTTACCAGTTCTATAATACATGCTTTCACATTGCAGCATGTTTGATATTAGGGTATCTTACAAAAGTGCTTTTGTTGTATTTGTACCATGGTTTTATTTTTTAATGCTTCATAAAATATACATCATACAACTCAACAGTCAATATATCAAACACATTACTGTTGGACTACTTCAAAGAAGAGAATGACAAAAAGGCCAGAACAAAGTATCTATTAATTGCATCTCGGATCACAGTTTAGCACTCAGGTATACAGCTAAACCACAGCTCCAAGGGGTCAACATTTTAAAAAGGACTCACCAGAGTTGGGGTCAGAGTTGCCATCTGCTTCGGTCCTCTTGTCTGGAGAGGCCTGGTCATAGAATTCGTCCTGTGGCTGAACCAGAGGAAGAGGGTGTGAGATCAGGGTTCCACTACCCACCGGCTCGTGGTCTCCCAGACCACTGTCACTGCAGCTTTCCTGGGAGCCGTCGGGGAGGTGAAATGTAACACGGCGCTGCGAGTACAAAGAAGACCACAGGACACGCCAGTTAGCGCTCCTCCAAGCAAAGTACGCATGCGCAGTGGAACACAGTCAACAAATACAATAATTACTATCAACAAATGATACAAAGTCAAACCAAAATAAATAAGACTAGGAGCAAAGCTAAGAACAAGCATTCATTATTTATCATTTAATAGCACTCAATTGACAAAATAAAATTTCTGTCTTATATATTTAGAATCATAAAACAAATGCAAACTCTTTCAAAAGTGTCATAAGAGAGGCAAAAAACAGAATCCTTACACTAACTGTCCCAGTTATGGGAAATATCTAAATACAAAACACGTGCAGTATGTTGTTTCATGCATTTGAATCAATATATAATGTGAGTGACATTCCATTTCTTTTAAATCATCAGGTACTGTGATTGTTTATGTTTTTTCAGGTTTTTTTTTTTTTTTTTTTTTTTTTTTTTTTTTTTTTTTTTTTTTTTTTTTTTTTTTTTTTTTTTTTTTTTTTTTTTTTTTTTTTTTTTTTTTTTTTTTTTTTTTTTTTTTTTTTTTTGCAATCAATACAATTCTTGCACTGGTACCTGATTTTTTTAAGGCAATCTTTTATACTTGGGTATATCTAAACCAATAATCAATAATTTAAACTAGTATTTCTAATCATCAGGTTCTATGTAGTTGCAACTGATATTCTGGAAAGAGAATAGATATAAACAGAGACTACAAAGAGAGAGGACTGAAGAGAGACAGAGACAGAGAGCTAGAGAGAGAGAGTGAGAGGGAGAGAGATTAAATTAGTAAGTCATTATTGCCCACTGGTACAGATGTTTCTACCACTCTTTGGTTATATAATATTTCAGTTTATGCTTTGGCATCTATTTGAAGAATATCACTTTAGAAATGAGCTAAAGTGTGTATAGGGTTATTCCAATAAAAGCTGGTTTTAATAAAATAAAATTGAGTATTTCAGCACCTATAGCCATTTAGCTCTCTTGGTAAATGTTCCTTAAGCTGAAATAATCCATGAAATTTGAGAACACTTACAGCAGTGAAAATTTTAGCCTTGGGGAATTGCACAAGTAGCAAATTTGCACTCTACTGTTGAACTTAATTTTCATTCTCCTTTGGCAGTCCAGAGCCCTCCTAGTCTTATACCACATGTGACCAGTTTTATTCAGATTTTAATCAATTGTGAATTCATAAAATTATAAATGAAGTGTAAATATGTAATGTATAATATATTCATTTTCCATTCCTTAGTATGTATGATTTTCAAGAGACGATTCACATACCATATTCATTTCAAAAAGACAGGAATGCCGTTAAAAACAAAATGGAATGGATAACTCAATTGCAGCTCTAAGTGTACTTTTATAGACTGACAATCGAATAAAGCCTATTTTGTATGAGTCACTAGTTCAAATTCAGCTCAAAGTCATAATGGAGAAGAACTGATATCAATTTATTGCTGCTCAATGACCTGTGTGGAATGAGTTGATAGTTCAGTACATTTTTAATGAGCTGATGCTAACATCACATAAACTATAATCGTAAATGGTCCTCACTGCCACGGCTGTCGCATGTTTCACCTTCACACACAGCTCTCTTATGAGTGGCAGTCCCCTCCTAGAGGCACTGACACGTGCCTAGGTGAGTGCCACAAGAAAAGCCAAGTCAAACTCAACAATGCTAGAAATAATTTCCCCTCATGTAAGGGAGGTCATGCGGCACTTTCTATGTCCCGTAGTGTCCTCTTTTGTATGGATTTAACCCTTTAAGGCAAACCAAGAGTTTCTGTTTTACTTTCAATGTGTTCTTATATTACCAATTTCAATTTTGAGGATGTAAATTCTAAGGGGAATGAACAGACTGTCCACACATGGCTTTTCCGGTGAGTTTTCTGCTAAGAAGCCCACAGATTTGAAAGTAGCTTTGCTATTGTTTCTAGAGGGATCTTTCTTTGTTATAACTCAGTGAGGAGAAGGGAAGCAAGTCCAAAAAGGACACTAATGGAACATATGATTTATAATCCCTATAAACACTTTTTAGCTTCAAAAAAAATATACTTTAAAGAGTATATAGTTTGTAGAAAGGAAAAAATACACAACACATACAAACATAATTGCATCATATTGATTGCTACATATTTATTTCCCTAAAAACATCCCAATTTGCAATGCCAGTTTTGTTTTCATGCAGGAATCCTTGCAGTGTGGCGATTGGAACAATTATTTAATAGACATCATTGGTGTGCCTGGGACTATGATTACACAGAAAATAAAAAGTGGAGCATTTTCTTCCTAAAATTATTTCAAAGACAGCTTATTAGATTCCATCTCATATATATATTATGCTATGCTAATTCTTTAACACTTTAATAGTGAGAATATGAAAGAATGCAAATTCAATGTAATTTATTTCCATGAGACACTGTAAATCAGAGTGATGTAATGTTTAAACTGCTGTGGCTTATGGAAATAATTCTTAATTAATCTGACACAAGGATGTTTGAGACTTAATTGGCAGAATTGTGTGCAATTTATCAGCCTGCAGGGAGGTGAGGTTTGCGGTGCATGTGAACTAAGAATTGGTATATGAATGTTAGGATATGAAGTAAATTGATCAAGAAAATCCATCATTAATTTATCATCATAATGATTGATGTAAGTAGAATGTCTAAGCAATCGAGGTAGATGTAAGAAGATCTGAATAAACCGAAATGCAGACAAAGGAGTAGTGGTGAATTCTTAGAAATCAGAAGCTGTGAGAGTTGCTCAGGACTCGGAAGTACTTTCTCAGATTGAAAGAAAGAGATGATTAAGAAGCTAGGACTGAGTCTTGAGGCTTGCAAACCTTTCTCTCTAGAGCTGATCCAGTGCAGGGCACTTCATTCTCTTTAAATGGATCCCTCATTGCAAAAAGGGAGAAAACAGTGTTTTCCCAACAGAAATTTTCTAAGGATAGCAATAAAGGAAGGGCCAGCCAGACAGCTCAGTGAATTAATCTGCCTATTTAGGCAGACACATTGGCCAGGGTTAGATTCCCAGTGTGCCATGGGGCCCTGCCCTTGGGGTGCATTGAGCGGGTGATTGAGACTGGGCGTGGTGGTGTGCGTCTATAATCCCAGCACTTGGGAGGCTGAAAAACAGGAAAGATCATTACAAATTCAATCTGTGCAGTAAGACCCTGTACTAAATACATAAAAAAGGGATAACAATAAATAAAAGAACATCCGGGCCAGGGAGATGGTTCAGTGGAATAAGCACTTCCCTGGCAAGCACAAGGGCCTGAGTTCAATCCCTGGTTCCACAAAAGAAATAAGAAAGAAAGAAAGAAAGAAAGAAAGAAAGAAAGAAAGAAAGAAAGAAAGAAAGAAAGAAAGAAAGAAAGAAAGAAGAAAATGAAAAGAATAGAACATATATTCCTGGTGTATACTATGTGATGTACTGTAGATAGTTAATAAAAGGAGCTATAATTCTTTCAACTTAAAACTACATTTTTTTAAACATGTAACTATCAACAGTCAAATAAGATTCCTTCACCCAAGGGTGGGGTGACAGTGTTCCCCGAGAACGTCTTGTGCTTAACATACAGAAGTTTGGAATGTATGGATGACACCTGTAGATCTCTTTAGCCCAAGGCTTTCTCTGAGTTGGATTTGCTCTTAGGTATAAGTGTAGGGTAGACAAGACGCTATAGAATATGTGCTTTTACTTAAAGAAAGTGAGGGCTTGCATAGGATACTTTTTAAAAATCTAGAATTGTTTGTATATTTGGAGAGAAAATGGATAAGCTTTTATTTACTGCTCCTAAAAACATTACTTCTTGGCTTATCTGCATGGAAATATGCCCAGTCTGGGTTACAAGTGCTTTCAAATCCTGCTGGAGTGGATGGGACAACACATGCAATCATGCAACTACTTAAGACTCTCCAGAGCCTAGGTATTTGAATATTTTTAACCTTAATCTATTTCTTTCCATTAAATTTTTCCATGGGAAATATTATCTTTACTTCTTCTTCTATTACTATTATTATTATTATTACTGACTGTCTTGCTAATGGATTAAATGTTACATTTGTTTACTGAACTCATCACTGACAGTTTAGCTCCTCTTGGTCTCTACATCTCTTGAGAAAGAATGAGATGAAAAAGTAACCTGTAGGGCTGTGTCATGTTAGTTTCTAGGACAGAGGCAGGTGTGCCTTCTGAGCACGGGCTGTTTCCTCCAAGGCCTCATCACAGGCTCAGGGTGGTACTGACGCGCACGGGGCACATACGCATCCTGTGAGTCAGAAAGCGTCACTTGATGACGGAGAACAATTGCCAAACACCTCTGCAGAAATTATTTGTTTTTCTCAGAGCTTGTGGGAAAAGAGAAAGAACTTTCAAGAAAATTGGGGAAATTTGCCTAATGGGTATCTTCTGCAAGAGCCAGTGAAACAGTGAGTCACAGAAAAAGGCTCTCGCATCACTTGGACATTTTTCCTGTGACTTTCTTATTGATACAGAATAGCACTTAGCAATGAATGACTCACATCCGAGTGTAAATAAGAACAATCTTCAGATCCCTTTTCTGTTATAGTTGGTTTTTCTTTATATAAAACACAAATATTAAAAGATAGAAATGCCTGACAGATTATTAATACATTATAAAACATCATAATTAAATATTGCATGATATTTGTAATTACATTTATGTTTATTGACATGGTAAATATTAGTTTTAAAGTCTTGGAATCAAATTAGTAATTACGTTGATTAGTTGAACTATTTTGTTGATAGATTTTTATGCAAATAAAGAAAGAATATTTACTAGCTGTACAAAGTATTCAAATGCAATGTGTTCAAAGTAGGGCCATTTGATTAATAAATGATTACATTTTAGTTGTATTGTTTAAATGATGGATAACTACTCATGCTATACATTTGTAATAATAAAATATATTACTAATTATAATGATTACTTAAGTAAATTAAAGCTCAGTTAAAGCTGACTCTTAAGTCTGGCATATAGTATGTGTTATTTCCCTTGAGTTTAAGATTGCTGAAGCCGGGCCTGGTGGTGCAGGCCTGTAATCTCAGCACTCGGGAGGCTGAGGCAGGAGGATTGTTGTGAGTTCGAGACCAGCCTGAGCTACAAAGTGAGCTTAAGGCCAGCCTGAGCTGCATAGTGAGACCCTGCCTCAAAAAGACAAAAAAAAAAAAAAAAAAAAAAAAAAGATTGCTGAACAATCTTCGGATCCCTTTTCTGCTGCTCTGATTTTCTGTGTTTACATCTTTTATCTACTTTTCTAGTTACTGCACTTGAGAACCCTTGCCTGCACTTCGAGTAATCCAACCACATAAATACAGCATTAAGGTAATTATTATAAATACAGTAAATATATTCTCGAGTTCAATGTTTATGACATTGCAGGTAACTTTGTTTGGAAGAAACTTGTAAATTGATATAATTTTCTATAATTGATAGAAAGGGAAAGGTATTTTTCTAAGAAAATATGATTTCATCTATAAAAACTTGGTATTTTGAAGAACTAATTCAAATTCTATTTTGAGTAGTTTAATTGAGGCTAAGAAAAATATACTATGTATATATCTCTACATCAAAAATTGTAAATACATACACAAACCAGATATAATGAAATGCAAAATATCAAAATTTCTTATTTCCAAATTCTTTATTTTTTTAGTACAAAAAAGAACATTTTATTTCATATTATTGTAAATAGTTTATTTACTCTTTCCTTTTCTTTCTCTTTTTTCTTGTTTCCTCTCTGTCTCTGTCACACACACACACACACACACACCTACACACACACACACACACATACATACAGCAGAAGAAATCATACTGAAGGTGCTTACAAATTATAGATGGAAAAGTATAATGTAATACAAATATTTCCTAAAATATTGACTACAAATAATTTTAGCTTTCTTAATTTGAAAAGAACACATTTTATTGAGTTTCATGTATATTTAATTTAAGTATAACTAATATATATATATATATTATATTTACATTTTGAGAGATAAGAATTTAAGTGACAAACCTTGAGAGTGGTCTCTGGACTTATAATTTAGGAAAACTACCTGTATTTGTATATTAGAATGTGCCTTTATTAAAAAACAGGGAAGTTCTGGCAACCAACACATACAGAACTTTGCAGTATGACAATTAAATATTTTGAAATTTGCTAAATTAATAAGTTGGAATATATATTTCCTTTATAAGGAGTTGTTTATTATTTATAGCTGGTAAATTTAACTAAATTCTTATATTTTTATTGGAATAAATAAAAATTATTCAGATTAAGACATCTCCATATATATATATATATATATATATATATATATATATATATATAATCTTTTTACCTAGAAATTAATTAGGAATTTGATATTTTAATTTTCTACATTTTTTTTCAGGGAAGAAAATAAGATAAAAAGTAAAGTGATTTGTCTGTATAGGTTGCAACAGATCCAAAGTAAAACCCCACATTTTCTAATTTCCAATATGATGTCATTAATGTATTGATTTATAAAATGCACTTGAGCTCCAACTCTGTGGTGGACCCTGCTTTGGCCCCTCGTCACGCATTAAGAGCCAAGATGGACAATGTGTCGCCCAGTCTTCTCAGGAAAGGCCCTCTTCTAAAACAGCGTTCTCCACTAAGGTGCTCTCCGTCTTTTAGTCCATGGCCCTGCCATCTTCTCAGAACGGGAATGTCTCTGAGTTATTCCAAATTATGCAGACTTAGGCAAGGTCAGTTTTGGCACAGGATATTTCCACTGGATTAAGCAGTAGTAATAAAGGCAGAAAAACATGATAAAGGAGGGGAATTGAGTTCTGAGTGCATGCCAGATCTTCGTACCCATTGTCATTCTTAAATTGGCATCAATTAACAACTGGATAAGCAGAGTAACAAATGGATAGAACACAGAGACCCTCCAAATGGGCACTTCTTGGTGAAAATACAGAATAATTGTTAATTTGATGAATCCCTGAGTGATTATTTTTATGTGGGTATGTAAAAGCTACCAACCTTAAAAAAAGGCTGATGAAACCCAAACTAGTAAGTTCTATGAGGAATATACTCTTAACCTTCTAGGAGCTGCAGTGAGTGCCTACTGAATGGCAACAGTCATTGAAAAGGATCCATGGCGGGAATCCAAATGAGATCATACAGCAACAGAGCGTCGCTGTCCTCCCTGTAGGGAGTTTATCCATGGGAAGAGTGCTCTGCCTAAGGGCTTCCCGGATCTCTGTTCTATTTCAGAAGTAGCAAGATGACATACAACAGCTTCTCCTCTTGTCAGCCTCTCCATTTGCTCCTCTGACTTTCACATGTTTGGAAACATGTATTTTAGGCCACACAAGGCTGGGTATTGACATCACTGATCACAGATGTTGAGAACAAACTTTCTAACAATGTTAAAATTATTATTATTATTTTTTTTTTTTTGGACCCGGGGATTGAACTCAGGCCCTTGGGCTTAACAGAGAAGAAGCGCTTATTCCACTGAGCTGTCTCCCTGGCCCCAAAATTATTTTTTAAATTCCTAGTTTGAGAATATTATGTAAAGAATGACTAGCCTTCAGATTATAAGTGGTCATTTACATTCAAATGGTATTTTTAGAGAAACCAGATGTCTTCCCTTATACTCTATTTACACTGTTCTTCACACGAGTTTATTTTCTGCTGCCTGGCAATTGCTGCACTGGAGGATAAAGTTTCCATCCTTTATTCTAACTTACTACACAAGTGCATGTTTACTTTTGTAGGATTTTTCCTTTAAATACGCATAAGAAAGTCACATTAACTTAAATTTGGACTGTTTGTAAACATCTTATTTTGAAATCCATTCCTCAAGTCAGTGACCTATATGCTTTTTAGTGCTTGGCAATGTACTTTGCATATTTCTTAAAGACTCTCTGTGATAGGAGGATACATGTTAATTACATACGGTGACATATCCAGTGCAATTTTATTTCCTTTTCATTGTGGCAGTGAGCTGAGAAAATGTTACGTAACATGTCCTTAAAACTTTGATATCTTTCCTAAGCAAGAGAAAATTGTCTTTTTGAACTCCTTTAGGGTGTAGATTTGATGCTTGAATTTAAAAAATTTCAACAAACATGAAACAATAGCCTTCCTACATCTTTTTCCCTTTGAAATATAAGAGAAAGAGAAAATACTTTGGATCAGCTTCCTCGAGGTGCTTGGTAATCTCACCCCATCCCAAGGCCTCCTCAAAGGTCAAAGCAAGCAGCGAGGTTTAAAAATTGTCTTCATTACTTGGCTTCTTATACTCTTATTTAGATCCTGCTATCTGAAATGTTCTCAACCTATTTCTCAAGTTAAATGGTGCCCAGTAGGAATACTGTCCTTTATCTGAGCATACAAAATATAAAATGACTACATTAAACAGGAGCAGCTGTTCCTGAATTACAAACAGAATTTTTGCATTTATAAATTATATGTGCAAAAATATGGAAGAAATAACTCAGCGTGAGTCTTAGCCTGTGTAGTTTTCTAGTAAAAGCTAATCCATGTGACAAAGCAAGTTACCTTTATCATATTTACAAAATTAGCATGCATAGAACTTGTAGAAATTTAGCTAACATTTATAATAAATTTTAACTGTTATTATGTAAATATAATAATGTCACTGACATTACATGTAGTCTTAATGAAAGACCTCTTCTGGTTCCATCAAGAAAAAAAAAAAGGAAAAAAAGAAAGACCTCTTTTCTTTGGATAATGACAAATGACTAAGAAATATATGCCAGAACTGTCACTAATGGTGATAGGCATGGAGTCTGATTTGGTATCTAGAAATCAACAATTCAACTCAGCTAGGTATAACAGAATTTAAAAGAAGACTTGAAGAGTACCTGTCTGGTATCCTTTTTGTTAATAATTGTCAATATAAAGTAAAATTTGTAAATCCAAACAAACCTGTTTGGATTTTGGGATGTAGTCCCAATTTTATATGATATTACCTCCAGAACATGACAACAAGACTCAGAAAACTATATAAAATTCTCTCTCTCTTTCTCTCTCTCTCTTTCTCTCTTTCTTTCTCTCTCTCTCTTTCTCTCTTTCTTTCTCTCTCTGTCTCTTTCTTTCTCACTCACACACACACATACACAAAACCCACTTTTGTCTTCTGTTGTCTACTGCTAAGCAAATACAAGATCATATTTACCTTGTGAGAATGAAAGCTAGTACTTCATGCCTTTAGCTTACAGATCACATTACTCAGAGAATAAAACAGCAATACAGGAATAGGAATATTAGAGGCAGTGTATAAAATGTCTAAAAACTACCATTATCATACACGACAGTGCTGAAGAATCTTTATGAAGGATGTTTAATTTGCACCTGAAATGTGGTATAAGCTCTTCCCACTGATTTTGTATACATATTGAAGTTGTACTTTGTTCAGCAGATCTTTTCTTATTTTTGTAGTATAAAATGAAACATTAACTCTTTTTAGAAGCCCTAAAGGACTAAAACTATTTTGGAGTAGTCCTATCTTATGCTACATACATCTATCACTATGGAGGACAATAGATTTGGAATCATTAGTTACATCTTCTTTAGCAAAAAAAAAAAGCAAATGGGGAAAACAATGATGCTGTTGCTGCACAGCTTTCCAGTTTGTGATTTGAGGAGATAGACAAGCAACTATGAATTAGCACTGAAACTACCGGCACAATCATTCTGAAGGACTTAATCCCCCTCAACCAGTTAGGAGGGGACTAAGTCACACAGAGAAGAGGACAATGGGGAATAATCTACGAAGCTCAGGTCAGGACCCAGGCTGTGCATACGGAACATCGAAATGGGTGCGTACAACTTTAGAGCATGACACTGGTGGGAAAATATTGCTCTGGTTCTTCAAGGAACTTTGAGGAATATTCTAGAATTTTGTTTTCCAGAATTGCACATAAAGGAGAAAAAGAGTCAGCAGAGCAGAGAAGTCTTGGTCTTCATAGAGCACACACAAAATAAGCACACTTGGCATTTTATCTGAAATATTGGATGGATTAAAAAATAACAACATCAAAATTTGACTTATAGCAATACACAGATGGGATAACTGTTCACAGAAAGCTGTAATATGTTCAGGGAACCCAGGAAAAGAAAACATAATAAACATTCATTTGTTCTTTGCAATTTTTTGAAAAAAAGTTCATCATAAGAGACAAACATTTTATACTGATGTCCTTTTAGTTTTCTCAAAGGCCATCAATAAAAATATTTAGACTTGAAAATTTTGAGTAAGAATATGTACTATGCAAGTTATATTTATTTATTATAGTCTGAATTAGTGGAAATTGAGAAACTAAAAAGTTTCATTTACCATACACACATATTTGTGTTTGGATGTATGTGTATACATAGATATGCTCGTGGATATGTTAAAAAAAAAACCTTACAAATATCAAAGAGTGACATACTATACACATAACAAAACAAAATTTTCCCATTTATAGAGTAGGAAGATATAAAATATACTGTGGGCTAATAGTAAGATTTATTTGATAATAATAATGTACAAACATTTAAGTGAAAAGGAGTATATTTATTTTTAGGTAGAAGTTTACATTAAATTAATGATACCACATGTTACAGTCAAAAAGCAATCCTTTCATTGGTTGTATTTTTTTTATGTATTTAGTACAGGTTGTACAGGATCTCACTACATAGACCAGACTCTTTGTGATACTTCTGTTTTCAGCCTCCTAAGCACTGAGATTACAGGCATGTGCCACCATGCCCAGTCTCAATCACAGTCTCAGCACACCCCAGGGACAGGGCTGGCACAGCACGCCGGGAGTTGGAACCTGGTCCCTGCATCTGCCTAAGCAGCGCTTTAATCTGCTGAGCTATCAGGCCAGCTTTCTTTGGCTGCATTTAATTCTGTATACTATTTACCCTGATCAGGTGACAAAAATTGCTTGTTTAGGCATGCTATTTTGTTGACTGTAGAATTACACAATTTTTGTTATAAAAGTACAGAACCAAAAAATTTATAGAACTTCTATTCTCTATATTCAGTGTTTACTAACCTAAATTCCTTTACAGGAAGGCCACTAAGTGTAAAAAAAATCTTTTTACATTTGTGACTTTGAAGTGTTTTGAGAACTTGCATAATAATAGTTTTGACAGCTTCTATGGACCAACTCTGCATTTAATGAACTAATTTTATTTTTATTTTTTGTCTTCTATTTATTTATATTTTTTCTTTTTGGTAGGAGAGTTACAATAATTAATACATTGCATATTGTTCTCTTCATAGTAATTATTCATGGTATAAGATGCTGAGATGATATCCTGTCCAAACACTATTAGTACAAATCATTCTCCTTATTGAATTAAGAGAAAGTAGCTATATATCCATCCTAACCACACAGATATAAAGTGGTCCTTCATTTGTATCACCTGTTTTTCTTTAGTTTTGTCAGCGATGTTCAGATAGCGAGGTAAACCTACCTGCATATGTTGTAGGGCAAAATAAGGTTCTCTTCTGGAGGGTTAACAACCTAAGTTTCAGACTAAAAATTAGCGAAGGAGAAGGGCTGCAAGGACAGCCAACATTTTGGCCCTACTTTTCAAGGTCAGTGAACTAATTTTATTTCTTAAAGAACTGAAAGATACTTCTATACTGACTCAATGCAATTTCACATTTTTTACTTTTTGGGTTTTTCTGTTTGTTTTGCTTAGTTTAAGTGATTTTTTTTTTTTTTTGAGACAGCCTCACTGCGTAGCCCAAACTGGCCTTGCATATGAGGCGTCATGCCCAGCAGTCTCTTGCACGCAGGGGTCACAGACAGGCTCCACCACGCCCAGGAATAATAGCATCTTGAAAGGTGCGAGGGTCCCTTGACACATTTTTTTCAATCTTTTACAAGTTGTATGTGAGGATCATTACAAATCTAAAGTTCCAAAATGCTTTGAGAAATGATAGTTATTAAGTATATCTGTGAACAAAATCAATTGTGAAAGACAATATCAAAACTGCATGATATCTGCTTTTTAAAGTTCACCCTCAGACATACTCTCATCTTGCATAAAGGAATGTTCTTTTGGATCATAAATTTAGTAATAAAAATGAAGACTGTGGTATGAGAATAAAATGATTAGTGACGACCTTCATAGGATGCTTTGAATTAAATCTACGAAAAGCTCAGAAAACAAGGTTCTAACATATATACGACACAGTAGCATTTGAGTATGTAAATAATATCAAAATATTGTTTTAAAGAGCTGGAAAGATAGCTCAGCCAACTAAGCACCTGCCTAGGCAAGCACAGGGACTGAGGTTCAATTCTCACGTGGTGGCACATGCCTGTAATCCCTGCACTGGGGAGGTTGAAACAGGAGGATCGCTACAAGTCTGAACTGCCTAGTGAGACCCTATATCAAATACATAGTGAAAAAAAAAAGCTTTAGGTATTAGTAAGAATTAATCAGTTGAGTATAAAACACTGATGTCCTGCTAAGGTGGATGAAAATACATTTTAAATCTCTGTGGTTTTGAACAAAGTAATGTATAACTACGTCTCCACTCTGCTAGAATCAGAGCCCTTATTATGATCTTAAGAAAACAGAGAAACTAACCCAATTGGAATAAACATGAGGAAGATTTTATATCTCTTTTCTCATGGGTAGAGGAGTCTTTGTTCTGAACAATCTAAGTAGCTGGACTTTATTTCAAACAGGAAAAAAAATGCTCCTATTATTGCATTCAGTCACTGACTTTGAGCCTGATATTTGAAACAAAAATCACTCTTACATCTCAGTGACAATCGCTACTTGCCCTGTGGCTTTTAAGCCTTGCTTTTGAAAACTTTCTGAGTCACTAATATCAGTTTTTTGAACACTGGGAATAATTTGTGTTCCCTGAGTGCAAATATAGAATCCCAACATATGTCAAGGCTTCTGTATGCAATCTCATCTGTAAATGGAGGTAGAATCTATGAAATATGAAACTATACTCAGTAATATTAAGTCAGCCCTCTTAAATATTATATTTCAAATATTGGCAAACAACGTAGGAAAAAAAGATACAAAACTCCCAGCAATATTGTCTGAAGATAAGAAAGTCAATACCAGAAGTTTCCTAGACTCTGATACCCAGCAAGTGTGCATAGTAATGCCTTCTGATCTTTGGCTTGAACACAGAGGGAAAGAGGATTTCAGAATGAACTCTACAGGCTGGGGAGATAGCTCAGTGGAATAAGCACTTGCCAGGCAAGCGCAAGGTCCTGAGTTTTGGCCTTGGTACCACCAAAAAAAAAATGTAATTAAATTTAAAAAATCACAGAGAGAATGAACTGTACAAAATTTGTTACACTAATAGGAAATGGCATAATTCAGCTTCTGAATTGAAAGTGATGAATAATAAGAAAGCTAGCAATTTGAATAACTATTTTAAATTTCCTAAATTCATGTTTAAGGACTTGAAATTTAAAATAAAAAATATTAAGTTGAGGTATAATTTACTAGCCTAATGTTATTTTCAATTAAATTAGTGTAGTTGACAATCATTTACATACATAAACTTAAATCAGCGAAAAGTACAAATAACTATTAGAAAATGTTCGTTGTTTCGTGAATAAAAAGTTGAAAGTACAATGAATTACACACAACTAAACTTCAGAAATTTGTTAGTAAAATGTCAAAATATTCTAAATGAATGCAGGATTGCTAGTTATAGGGGAAAATGTTCCATTATCAGGTATAAATGGAAATTCTCTGTAGTTTGTGTAAAATTTTTTGGTAAATCTAAAACTTCACTAAGATAAAAACTGTTAAAACATTAGCTACAAATAAAAAATGAATATATTGATAGTAAAAGTCTAGAAGACATCAGGCATTTTCAAAGAATTTAAAAGATGATAGTGCCTTTGAGTATCATATTGAAGTCCATTTCTATTGAATATGTGTTGGTGATGCAATAATGGTTGCTTGTAATCATTTCTACCTGCATATATTAAATCATGTATGGAAGGTTCTATAGTTATGTAAGGAGTACTTTTAAATACTGTAATCTTTTTTAGAAAAATGTATTTAGGACAGGGTCTCCAGGGTCTCACTATGTAGATGGCACTTGTAGTGATTCTCCTGTTTTCAGCCTCCCAAGTGCTGCGATCGCAGGCGTGTGCTACCATGCCCAGTCTCAATCGCCATCTCAGTGTACCCCAAGGATGGGGGCTGGAACGGCAGGCCGGGATCAAACCCAGGGCACTGTGCTCTGTCTAAGCAGGTGCTTTAGTCCACTGAACTATGTGGCTGGCCTGAATATTATAATTTTTATTTAGAATGTTTTACACTAACTTGGAAACTTTTAGAGACATATTTCTGAGTGTTAATTTCTTCAAGGTGAATTGAAATGTTTCTCATGTTTGAAAATAATTCTGACCTCTTACAACACCTAGCTCAACTGGTAGGATTTAAGGAATTATCTTTCTTGAGGTATATCGCAGAGTTTAATGTCTATAGAAAGATTAAGAAAACACACAGAGAATTCAGATTACGTATTTTGTTTTATCACTAACTATTCACAGATATGAAAGTCTAGGGTACTTCCAATAGACCTGCAGTTTGTGTTTCAACTGTTCAAATGTATAGTTAACCAGTAATAGTTCAACCTTCTGTGTCAACAAACAGTGTTTCTCCAGAAGCAGGAAATTTATCGCAAAAATACAACACTTTCAGAAAGCTCTCTCTGACCCTAGGTGCCCATAATCCTGCCCTGTTAATGTGTCAAAAAGAAGGAATTGAACAATTTGGGACTTAAATCTATTTTATCAATGTATGTAAAATGTTTCAATTTGCCCTATTTATTAATTGTATTATTTGATTCCAAATCTCATCCAGGATACATATGTACTCATGCTTATTCCTTAAGAAAAAAATAAAATTGAATCAAATCAAAGAAAAGTTAAATGATGAGTGCTCATTGACTGGATATTTCTGGCTCTGTAATAGGGGGATGTACAAATGTGGAGAGTGGATCGAAGGAAAAAGGTTTAGGAAAACAGAGGCACGTGACATGATAGGGATTCGTGCTAAAGATGTATCTTCAGGCCATTTCATCACTGCGCACACAGCACATGTGCTGTGAAGCTCAGATGACACAGCCTAATAGGGTGGAGTTAGCTGTTCCCGTGCTACAGGCCTGTAGAGCATGCTACTGTCCTGAACACAGCAGGCATTTACGACAGAATGGTAAGCACTTGTGTATATCAATATCTCTAAATACAGAAAAAAATAAATAAAAATGTATAAACTATAAAAATTGTCTCCCTGTTTGGACGCTTCACATGGTGGGAATTGAAAGACGGGAATTTGCTCAGGCTGCCAGTGAGTGAATGAGAAGACATAGGATTTGACTGTCCCTTACTATAAGTTTACCTCGGTTTATGAAGTAAATTATATATATATATATATATATATATATAAAATGGGCCTGGTAGATGGCTCAATGGAAAAAGCATTTCCCTGGTGAGCGCAAGGGCCTGAGTTCAATCCCCAGTTCCACCAAAAACAAACAAACAAACAAAAATAAGCTCTAGGATGTGTGTGTGTATATATATATATATATATATATATATATATATATATATATCCAGGATAACCAGTATCTTCCACCATTTTATTTTGCTTCACCTCAGGTACTAAAAGTCTGATATACTGAAAAGACATCTTCTCATGAAACTGCCTATCATGTGCTTTCTCCCAGCATTCCTCCTACAGGGCCCAACTTGGGTTCCTCTCCGGGAGACATACTTCTTTGGAGAAAGGTGTCCGAGGGAACATGTCTGTTTCGATCCTTTCCTTCATACAGACTTGCTAATTAGTTGACAATCCACTGTGAGCATCCGTCTCTACTAATGAAGCTCTTCGAATAATAATAATGCTCCTCTACATAATATAAGCATGGTAAAGTTAACCTCACATAATTTTTTCCTTAGGTGAAGATTTTGTTGCAATAATGTTTTATAGGTACATTTTGACATAGCAGGAATGATGACATTTCCTGGAGTCAAAAAACATTCTGAAATGTATTTACTTCTAATTGTCTTTAATTTCATATTACAATGATTAATCAAAGTGAATGTCTTCATTTTCTGCTGTTTTAACTGCAAGAAATGATCTCTTTTGCTTTTATCCTATTATAAGGATCGTTACAAAGATGGGAAACAATTAACACCAGGTTTAATGCCTGAGTGCTACAGAGCTGAAGTAATTGCACTCAAGGTCTGCTAACTTTTTAATCAGGCATTTGGTTGCAAGCTGCTCGCAATTGATTCTGAGAGAACAAACACTGTCTAAGGAAGAAAGCAGGTGTGCCAGAAAAGCAGGCATGTTGGCAAAGCAAATGAAAGATTTTAAAAGGAAAGGGAAATGAGAAAATAAGAAAGAGCAAAACCAAAGCAGAATGCTGGCCAGCAGGCCATCAACTTGGCCGGGCTGTCTCTGAGCAAAGCCAGTTGTGCCCACAAGGGCAGTGGTGGGAGCCCTACTGACCTACTGCTTTTAAAGTGCGATTCAAAAGCTTAGCAGTGAGGAGCCCTGTCCGTCGTGATGTTAGTGAACTGAGTTAATTACCAGAGAAGGCTTAACATTTCCATATTCAGCAGACTTAAGGCATAATCAGAGGTTTCTGGAATTATCTTCTAATTAGAGAAGTGCACCCTTTACACTCAGGCTACTGCTTGAAAAACAAATTTGGTTAGATACTTTGTTCTCTTGTGAAGGGGGGAAAGGAACTACAGCTTTCTTCAAAACATCTTTTTTCTTTTTCATTTCTTTAATAAGCACCCTAAGTACTGTGCTCCAGTGTGAACGAGGCTCCTTTCAGGCACACAGTGCCCATGCATTGCTTCAGAGCATTGGACAGGATTTTCAAATTCCTCCCTCTCCAGTCTCTTGAAATGGAGCCTCTAAGAGCCAGCCTTCCCAGAAAAGTGTTTCATGCTCAGGAAAATATTCTGAGAAGACGTAGAGGAGTATTTACAAAATTACAAGTTTTGAATGTTTAATGGCATTAGACACGTTGCCAATGTATGATGTATTTCAGAAAGAGAACAAAAATGACATTTGGCCACTCACCCGCTGAATTCTAAGAGCCTTGATATTGTTTAAATAGTAAATCCCCAAAAGGAAACAAGAATTCTTAAAATTTGAAGACCATAAAGTAAAATGAGCTTCTGCAACCAAAGAACAATTCAGAGCGAGAAGAACAAGAATAAGATAATATCAGCTGTGAACTTTCTCCAAAGGCCTATGTGCATTTTAATTACGCTGATTTGCCTGGGCCACCGGGCAATCTATATTAGAATTCATTAGGATGCCACAGGGTCTAGAATAAGGTAGATAGAGATTAATGAATGGAAAACACTATATCCAATTACATGAGTTTCTACTCTAGTTCCAAGCAAATTCTGAAACTCTCAGCTCTTCCGCATGCGTCAGCTTGGCTCTCAGTGAGCTCTCCCTAGCTTCTCCTTACGTGAACAGCTCTAGCGGGGTCCACACAACATCTGCTGCTTCCATCTAAAGGTCTAACTGAAATGAAAGCCAGGCAGCTGGCAGCTGGCCATCTGCACACAAAGCCACTTAATCATATGGCACATTCATGCAGATTTCAAGCATCTCAGGAAACATGTCAAGTGGGGAACAAAGAGATTGGCAGGTAAAGAGGCCCTTGGTGACCCTACTTGTGTCACAGGATGGCTTTTTCAGCTTAATGTCTATTCCATTTCTAACTCCAAATGTGACATTAAATGAAATTTTCATTTTCTTGCCATATTTTACAGCACTTTAAAATGCAACATTGAACTAGTTCTTAGGATCCAGAACATGACAGACAGACAGACAGATGATAGATAGATAGATAGACAGATAGATAGATAGATAGATAGATAGATAGATAGATAGATAGATAGACAGATAGACAGACAGACACACAAATACACAGATGGAGACAGATGGACAGATAGACAGACAGACAGACAGACAGACAGATGAGAGAGAATAGAGAGAGAGAGAGAAGCCTCTGTATTAATTAGTTTCCAAGAACTCATTGCAATAGGTTCTGTAGTCATTTTCCTGACAGAAAAGGAGGAAAAGGTGCCCCATACTTCTGAGCATGGTTATGAATGCAAAGTGTTACTGCTTACACACATTATCTGTGTGTTGTCATGTTTAGTTTAAATCCAATGCTCAAATTCCAAAGCAGCAGCAAGAAAGCTTTGAGAAAGAAATCTATTTGGAAAAATACTTCTTTTGTTAGGTTTTGATGCTACTTATTTGTTGTTAGTAGTTTGAACTGCCTTGTTTATTTATTAGTATGTGCATACTTTTGTTGGGGAAAAGCTTGTGGGATAAGTTTCTGAAATGATACAAACATCATGCAATATATTTAAATTAAAACTTGTTTGCACTCTAAAATAATGAATGCCATAAAAAGAAACACATTGATATGTATTTAATTTGTGACTATTTTTATATTCACTCTAATTTCTCAGGTTAAAATAAAAACACATTTATTTTAGCTTAAGGGGTACATTTAGAATTTAAAGATTATTTATTCATTTGTTCCAGACCATTGCTTAAGCTGTAGAGTGAGCAATCCTTAAGGGTAATGTTGAGTCATGATCATTTATTGGTTAATTTACTTTTTATTTTCACATCCTTCTTAATATGTACATGAATATTAGTATCTATAGTAATCAATTCTATGTTTTCTCTATACCATTAATGTGATGTATCTTCTAATTTAAAATACCAAAGTCATTACGTCTCATGAGCACAATTTAAACAACTATTTGTTTATTCTCAATGTTTTCTTTAAAAGGTATATGTATTCTAGTTTCAGAATGTGTTGTACAGTCCATGAGCTATGGTGTAATATAATTGTTAGCATTACTTTACATGGTGAAATAATAATTCCTCCTTAATACTCAAAGGAGGAATTATTGAAACATTTTTGAACATCATGGCTTTCCTCACACTATGTGAGTTTCCTGTTTAATAATATTCATCAAAGTTAAGCTACTTAAAGAAACATGTTCTTTTGGCAAAGGAGAAGGTCTTCAAGAGCTTCTCTACTTAGGTCTGGGTCATAATTTATAATACAAATAGCCAGAATCAGATCTCTTGCTTGATATTTGTGTGTATTTTCTCTCATCTAAAACCCAAACAACAGAATTTAAAGTGTCACTCATAATGTGTACAGTAAAAAATATTTAAAAAAATAAACAAGTACATATTCAACAACCAATATGATGAAAAACTGGGTACTTTCTAATTATAAGCAGCATGTTGACAGGGTCATGATTGCTTTATTGTTAAATACATCCTCACTGTTTGAACTGTGCTCAATAAGTATTGATTCACTTGGAGCTTCAGCCTCAAAGACATATTTCATGCATGCACTAAGAGGCCGAGCACCGTGGCCCCATCTCATTCAGCACGGATTCACTGGGCATTTTACACTGGGGGTGGCAGGGGGCTGGCTTTGGCTTAGATGGATAATAACTGGTGGAAAAATATCTATGCTACAACTGCCCTTGGAACACTTGGAACCGAAAGTAGTAAAATGTGGCTTTCCTTCCCTTTACAATGTGTATATTTTTGTGTTCGGAAGCAGAAGCACAGGCAAAGGGGTTTGCTCATTCTTTAGCAGGTTTTAATTTTCTCCTCCAATTTTAAATGCAAGCATCCTGCTGTACTCTCCTTATTTTTCCTACCGGTGGTTCTGCCCACTGTGCCTCCTACCCTCTCATCCTGACTGCTTTGTCTTTATCTTCTGTTCTCAAGCTAACCTCACCTACTGAATCATTAAAAATGTGGTGTGACTTTTGCCACAAAAGCAGGAGAACTGATTTGAAGTCTATGTTTCTCTGTGCTTTAGTTTACTTTTAACTAAGATCAGTAAATGAGCAAGTGGCCAAAAGTACTGGCATGTAATAAGTACCTAGAGTTGAGGATGGTACTGCTTAAGGTAAAATCCACCCAATATTAACTGTGGGTGGATTTTAAACTACATGATCTGAAAAGCAATATTTAAATCTTTTCAATATCTGAAGCCTTGTTTTTGTACTTTTCTGCTAGATGGTTAAGAAGCAAGATAAAGCAAGACCTATATAACAAAAAATGTAACTTTTGTATCTCACAAGGTCAATCAAATGCCCTCAGGACTCACCCTGAAGCCCTGTACAACAGTTTATAGATCTTTTGTCAGTATCAGCCATATGGATGAGTCGCAACCATTGCTTGACCAATTTGTTCTCTGTGAAAGCCTGAGAGAATGTTTTCTCTTCAGGTGACTCTTCTTAGGATCACTTTGCATTGTTGGTCACTTTCTTCTGTGGCCCCATAATCTCCTTGATCAGAAAATTTGGGACACCAATGAGTTAAGTGAAGCCATTTTAATATGCTGAGCTATAAAAGGCTCAAGTCAATAACTTCTGACATTGTCAGTCATGTGGATTACACACTTCTACTATAGACAACTGGACTATATTGAATTACTATGCTGAATTCATGCACATACAATATATGAATGGCAATGGAATACTCATCTCTGACAAAAGTAGACAAAAAAGGGGAATATAAATAAAGGACTATTTTGTAGTGAAAAAAAATGTATATATGGTTAGCATAGATATACAGCTACTTTCTCTTAGTTCAATGAGAAGAAAGTTTTGAACTAATAGTGTTCAGAGAAAATATAATGTCTGCATCTTATACTATGAATAACTACTATGAAGATAACAATATGCAATGTATCAATTATTGTAACTGCCCTACTAACCTGTCTTGAAACTGTCTCATTGCTACTTCTTTCTCAATAAAGTGAAGTTAATTAAAAAAACAATATCTGAAGCCACATGAATGCCTAACATCTTTCTCTCTGTTTTTTTTTTCCTTTGTAATTAGAAAATAATGAAATATTGTCATAGTCAAGGGAAACCAGTTGAGGACTGGGATAATGGAGAACACAGGGAGAGAAAAACTTTTCAGCTTAGTAAGGCTTCCTTGGTATTGTGTCAAAATGTCCAGCATCGACTCTTTTCTGTGAATAGAAGCAGAAGTTTTGTTTGCCAAATACAATACACAGGGCTAAAGTTGTCGTCAATTCTTCACACCCTGAGTTTCTCTTGTCATCATTTAGATTAGGGAAATGAAAATATACATTATGTTTAGATGGTGATTATTAATTTAACTAACTAATTAATGATCATTAATTGATTAATCTACTCATACTTCACTTCAAACACTCAATGCACTAGCATGAGAAACCTCATTGCAGCAAACTCCAAATATTTTTATTGATGGATCTTTTGGCTGTGTACACCCAGGGGACTATGAAGCCAGTCTTCATGACAGAGGTGGGAGGCAATGATTAATGGGAGGCCCTGGGTCACTAGGGCTCCACCCCAGGAATAGACTCATGTCGATTTGTGAAGGGCTGGAGTCTGAGTGAGATCTTGTGCTCTCCTGCTTATGGGTTATCGGATAACACCACTACAAACTCCCAAGACAGCTGTTAGTCTTTTCATATTGGACGTTCTTGCCTCCAGAACTACATGAAATAAATTTCTGTTCTTTAAAATCCCCAGGTCTCACTAGTTCTTATGTAAGAGACAAAAATGGAATAGCACAATATATTTTTTTAATTGAATGTCAAATAGAGCAGTAGCTTTAGTGTTGCACAATACAAATATATTAATGATTTAAATTTATTTTTCAATCCACTTTCCATAGTTAATTATAAAGAACTGAAATCTCAAATATAATTCACAAAGAATATTAAGCATAGTAATTCTTCATAAAAAGTGATAATGAAAAAAAGTAAATTCAACAGTTTTATATCTGTGAATAATGTGAAAAAATCTGTGTATTAATTTAGGTTTTAGTCTTTTCTGATGATTATAATTTAGTAACATGACAGCATAGCTATAATCCTAATTATTTCACCATTTCTTTTTTCTTTTAATGCCTAGCACTTTTAAGATGAGGAATCTTATTTCTTGTACAAGGTTAACTGGACTTTTTCCTTCCCCTCCCTGGAACTGAAAAATTGAGATAACTCTGAATGCTGACACTTTGCAATGAGTCCCAGTGCCAGGAGGACAAGTATCCTTCACTTTGATCTTCGTTTCCAGGAACTAACTCTGAGTGAGCTGCTCCTCACCCATCAGCAGCTCTTCCCTAAAGCCTCTGCCTATTCACAAGCTATGAACCAGGATTTTCCTGGCAACACCAAAAGTGTGTGCTGAGTAATAGTTTGTTTTGAATATGTAGCTTCAGGATCATTTACTAATTAAAATTACTTTCAAGCTGAGAGGTCTCCTGAGGGTTACCCTTGTTTATCCGAGTTAGACCATGAAAACATGGTTGAACCAAGTCTTAGACCATAATTTGCTACTAATTCAAATGAAAACATTGGAAATAAAGTGACAAGTTGGAGTGCCAATTTTATCCTCACACATATATAGTCAGCTTTATCCTAGACCTAATAAATTTATGTACAGATGTACAGCCGGACACTGGAAGATCAATCATATATAGAGAAATATATGACTCACTTGTAAATTTCCAGTTGATAACAAGGAAATAGGGACTTTAAACAAGCCTCATTTTGTGATTGATTTGTAATTTTTGCAATACAGTCCTGAAGTTGTACTCTCATAACCCTTTCCTTTAATTAACATGTATTCTCTTTGGGAATAATAATCAAAGTTGAGCTTAAAATATCTCAGGCTCATTGTCTCATAGGAAATTAATAGTGTGAGATATTCATATTTCTGTTTCACATTATATTTACATGACCTGGTGTAAAATAATCATGTTTATATTTACATGACTTGGCTAAAATAATTATGTTCATATATTTATGAGTGTGTAGCTAGGGACAGGGATAGGAAAGTTAACTTTGCTTCAGTGCAGTAGGACCCTGACAGAAAGCATTAAATATGTAAAGGAAGAAAGCCAGTAAAGCAAATGCTAACATCCAAAAGAACAAATAAATTAAATGATTCAAATCCATACAAAAATAAGACTTAAATATCAAACAACGAAAGAATGCTGCTGATTTATATTCGTGATCTAAGCAATTGCGCACCCAGGGCAGGAAGGACAAGGGGCGGCCCCTCAGAGGGGCTTGAGCAGGTAAGCGGTGAAAGATAGACACCAAGAGGAAGGAGCAAGAAGCAAAGAAAGAAGCTGGCAGAGAGCTCTCCTCCACTCTTCTCCAGCTGAAATCCACTCAAGGGCAAGCAAGAGAAGAGAAAAAGGAGCATACATATTTCAGTTTTGAAATGTGGTACTTTCATGAGAATTAATAGGAAAACTGTGAGAGGGAACCAATTGCTAAGAAAACTTAAGTGTGAGTCGAAACACATCTATGGGTGCAGTTGTCTACCTTATTTTCTATAAGCGGGAATTACAGAGCTTTTAAAAAAGTGAGCAACAATGTTGTAAAATAATGTTGACACAATGCAAAGTCATATGTCTTTGTGTTTTTCCAGATAGCCTTGCAACAAAGTAGTCTCATAGGAGAATCCAAACATTACAGCCTCTAAGGTGTCAGTGGAACTAAACAAGACTCTAGTATAAACTGTTTGTTTCTGAAGAGCTTCTAGCACCGATTAGCCTTGATTTGTAATATTACTTGGGAGATGAATGTGTTAGAGATTCAAAATAAAATAACTGAGTACAAAACAAAACAAAACAAAAAAAATTCAAAGAAATCCCTTTAGCAACTGCATTTTTCTGTACTTCGCAAAGGCAGCAAAACTGTCCCAAAAGTGAGAAGGAAAAATCAAGATAAAATCGAAAGCATCTGAGCAAACTGTGCTCTATTACCATTGTTGGAAAACACTGTGGGGTCAGTGCAGGTATTTAAATTTGGTTCTAAATGATGAATCGATATTTGAGAAATAAATATGAAAGTTTTCATAACAATGCAGGTATCTTTGCTATCATAGTAAAGTTACTTATATTCTAAAATAAAGATAATTGCTTTTTCAAAGAATAGATGGATGTTATTTGAATTTGTATATACCTTAGCTTGTATACTCAGTGATCTGTAAATTACTACTGCATCTTTTGACATCAGAATGAGATTTAAAGAGAGATTTCAGGTAAGAAAACTGAGTTAATCCTTACATTAAAAAAAAAAAAAATCCCTGGCCTTCCTTGCCAGCCCCGCCCCCAGGGAGCGAGCTGAGATGGCAATTGAGACTGGGCGTGGTGGCAAACTTCTGTATTCCCAGCTCTTGGGAGGCAGTAAACAGGCGAATCAGTATGAGTCTGATCTAGTAGTGAAACTCTGAACACCCTGTAGACCCTTCCCTAAAGTACAGAAGAAGAAAAATATTATAATAGGCTGCTTCTTTGAAGCACAATATTCACTGTTGTTTATTCTATAATTCATAATTGTACTGTGAATTAAAGCTGCGGCTGTGCCCCCAAAACTCCACAGAATCCTTTTTAGACAGAGCTTGATCCAAAGTGAGGCGTATGTTAAATCTCCTTACAGGCGACCAGACTCTCCTCTCGCACCGTACCCCGCCGTGCCCATTGGAGTGAGGCGTCATCTCCGAACGTAATTGGAGCTTCTTGCCTGGCTGAACACCATGGAGCTTGGAGCAAGATAAAAAAAGAACCATGGACTTTCAACTGTAATTCTGCTAGCAGGACACGCTACAACTATTAGCCAGGTAACTCTCTGAGCGTTTTGCTGGCCCGTTAGCTGTATTAAAAATACAATGTAACTGTATTGGCCAACCACAATTTCTGTTAAAAATTAGAAACGCATTCCTAATCACGTTCATGATTTCTTTTATTGAAATTCCCTTCTGAATAATCTCTCTACATGCATATATAGTGAAGTTATTTACAGTCTGTATAATTTTATCTGTGTTGGGCTAAGAACAAAATAATATATATCTCTGTATTGATTAGTCATTAAAATAACTTACAGAAATATCATCAGAGCAAGAAAATATCTATCAGTCACAATTTATTCCAACTTCAGAGAAAGCTGATAGTGGAATGTGGGTGCTCTTCCCTCATAATCAGAAATATTCAAATTTATTCTCAAATAGTGTTTTCCCCAAAAATAAAAATTCAGCTCCTCACCTGTGACTGCTGAATAGAAATAAGAATAAAACAATGATTCAGATGATTCTCATGCATCATTAAGGTTGGAAAAAAGGTAGTAGATGACACTTTGACTTCTAAAATTTTTAAGAAAGATATCCATTAAGTTGTGATCTATTAATTTAGAGACACAGCAACAGCATAAACATTTTCATTTCATGTGTTCACTTTAGACCACATGTCTCCTGTTGACCATTTCTTCTGTAACAAGTCTTTACTACCTTTGTTTAGGAAATTTTAAACTCTTAATTAGAACATTTATAAAGCTTCATCCTATACTTGAGACTCTATTTCTGGTTTTTATCTGTCAGAAAATAAAAGTAATATAAAAATAATGCAAGAAGGTTGGGGAGATGGTTTGAGGGTCTAAGCACCTGCCTGGAAAGCACAAGGAACTGAATTTGATCCCTAGTACTGCATATTGTGCTGGCCCCAGAACCTTGATCGCACAGGGATGACCTCCAAAACCAGGCTGGTGGCTCATGCCTGTAATCCCAGCCCTGGAGGAGCTGAGATAGGAGGATCACTGTGAGTCGTAACTGAATATCAAGACCCTGCATTAAAAAAATCAAAATTTTACTAAGATAAAATAAATGTAATACAAGAAATAATGTTTCTATGGCATAGGTAAAATAATGTCTTGCTAGTCTATATATAATCAAATACAACCTTTGCACAAACTTTGAAACCCTCAGTGTAAAAAATCAAGGCTAATAATTAACTTCAATGTCCTATTAATTTTAATACTAATAATATCCTCTTGACAAAATAGAAAGGTAATTTATTATCCAATGCTACTCCACACATAGTATGCTTTTCCTTTATTGCTTTTATCTTGTTAGTTTGTATAAAAGTTCTTTGCCCAGGTCTTGCTAGGTCATTAAGATCTAAGTCAGATTCTACCTCTCCAAGGAAGACTTCTTTGAACTATTTAAGATATAGAAACTCTGTACTTATGGATTTTCTTGGCTCTACCTGTTATTATTTTAAACAATATCATGGAAACACATAACAGAGTGTCATTATTATTTATGTAGCCATCTGATGTCCAATGTCATCCATTGTATACCATTTCTCTTTCTATGTGATTTCCCTGCATAATTTTAAATCAAATTATTGAATAGCATCACTATATTTACTTAAAGAATTATTTAATGTAGGCCTTATACCATTCAAAATACAGTAACTAAGTGATTGCTGGTAGGATTGAATTACCTATTGCTTTGAGAGATATAGGATCAGGCTAGACAGTTATTCCATACCAAGTGTGAGCTATGAAATGCTTTTGCAAATATTTACTAAGGATGGACAGGCCTCAAATAGCACCAAATAATCAGGCTGAAGCATCCTCCTTCGGGCACAATTGTGAGACCTTGGACAAAGACTTCAAACCACAAGTGGCGAAACTAAGTTATGGCTGAATTACAGGCCTGAAGCCAGTGTGCAAATACTGATGCAAATGAACCCAAAGCCAGGAGCTGAGCCCCTGGCTGTGCATGTGTGCAGAAGCTGCGACCAGAAGCCAGGATGAGTTGAAACCAAGGACGGGTAGTCATGACAACAGGGGCATATCCAGAAGTCGGAGCCAGCAAGCACAGTAGGCCCAACATGGAATGGGCTGTTGGTCAGGGTAGGAAGGTGACAGCCAGAAACCAGACTACGTGTGAGCCAGAGAAGGCACAAGGAGCAAGGCAACTCTGGTGCCCAGTCCAGATGGAATTCGGCTGGATATTTGGTCACAGCTCCAGCTGGCTCGGCCTCCCATTCACCCCTCACGCACAGGTTCCTCCAACTTGCTTCTGATGGGCTGTGGTTTTCTGCCTTTTGGATGCTCCCAAAGCAGCCTCCTGAAGCTATTTTGTCAGAGCTCTGTAATGTGACCCCATTTGTAGAAAATGTCAGAAAGAGCTGAATGAGATGCTTTTCCTTTTATACTCTCTGGAAAGCCGTAAATGGCCTCTTGCTCCTCTAATGAAATATTTGAAGAATTTTGACCATGTGAGATTGGTAGCTTCCAGAATAAACTCACAGAGTTAATCAACGGTGTGTCATATTCTACAAATAAAATATATGTTTCTATGTTCTTAATATCGGTGCTCAGTATTTTTATTGGACTGTGTTGAGAGTACTAGATTTTCACATTTCATCACTTCCTAGTCATAGCCAATATTTATTGATATTTGTTTAAAATTGCTTTATTTGCAGTACTGGTCAAAAATACTTGAGAATGTGTAAAATGGTATTTCATTTTTCATCTCAACTTTACAACATGCACCAGCTATTATTATCATTCACTTTCTAGCTTATAAAATACTGAAATTCACATGTACTTGTGAAGCAAATAGAGGTAGAATCAAAAAGAAAGTGCCACATTATGCTAGCTTTAGGATCCAAAACATAGATAATCTGTTTACAGACTTGAAAGGTAGCTGTTAGCTCATTTAATCTAAAGAGCTGAGAATAGAGCAAAACAAGAAAGGGAAAGGAAATTTGATATAATGGATCCAACAGTGAGCATGAGATGCCTGTGCCTGGGTGAGGTCCGACTTGATTACTGGGAAAGGAGGAAGGGAGGACTTGGAAAAAGGGAGACAGAAAGGGAGAGGGGAAATTACCAACATTGCTATCCAGGGAAAAGGTCTCTGCAATCTATGAAGACAAATAAACATGCTAGTGTAGTATTTTAAGTCTCAGTATTCCCAGAGTGATGAAAATATAAGTAAAAGTGTATAAAAGTAAAATTTTACAAAATGGATATTTTCTCTGGTCTTAATACATTGTGCTTTTATTTTGTTTCTTGGTAACATTTGAGAATTGAACTTGGGACCTCGGGCTTTCCAGGCAGGCATTATACACTATGCTATTTCTTTGGCCCCACTTGTGCCTCTTGAAGTTTTACTGAAATCTCTCATGTAATTTATGTAAGTGAGTACATAATAAACAAAGTTTTATTTTATAGAAAATGTAAAGAATGATACCTTGGGCCATGGTGCCAATGGAGCTTATGGTCATAGTTTAAGAACTCCAAATGTACAATATTTTATTAAGAGATATCATACTTTCTTTTGAAGTATAAGAACTAAAATTTGTCTCTACCTACAAATGAGAATGTTTGAATTTGTCTTTTTTGCTATAGAAGACCATAATTTTCCTAAGTACTGAATTTATTTCTTATAAGTAGAATACATATCTGTCATTATGTATGGTAAGTATTTTATTATTAGTTGCATACTAAATAAATCTTAGTATTTATCTATAAAGTATTAACTAACTACTGAGAGGAAAACCTCCAAATGTGGTCGTGAGGCTTAGTCTTAATTTAATGTAGCCTAAATTCATTCTAAAGATTTATAACCAATAGAAAATACAAAGAATTACATGTTTCTTTGCATATCAAATTTTACAGTGGAATAAGCACAGGAAATAAAATCCATTGAATGATTTAAAAAGATATGAATTTGAGGAGCTTAGGAATTGAATTACTTTTTTGTTTACCTGTCTCTATAGAGTCTTTTAATTCCTAATGGACCATACTGGATAAGGCAGATTAGGTTGACTAGTCTCCTCTGCCCCTATTTTGAGATTTAGTAAAGTTGAGTGAGAAGTGTATAATAAAACCAATGGCCAAATTCTCTCACAATTAATGGTACAATTATTTTTTTGATATATAAGGTTTTGATCGGCACTCAGTTAAGATAACATAGTGCCATTTTTTTTTTCTTTTGATAGTCTAACTTCGTTTTCTTGCTCATCTCTCATAGACTCAAAGAGCACAACTGCAACAAGAATTCTCTTCCATCTTCATTCTCACATATATAAGGTCAATCATACGGTGGTTTTCCCAGAAATATTATTATTTTATATTTATTATTGTATATTTATTACAAGGTCAGCAGGGTCTCACTACACAGATCAGACTTGTAGACATTCTCTTGTTTTCAGTTTTCCCAAATTCTGGGATTACACGCTCACACCTACACATTCAGTATACGTTGCCATCTTACCACATCCCCAGGGTCCAGGCTGGCCTGGCAGGCAGGGGGTCAAAACCTGGCCACTGTGCTCTGCCTAGGCAGGTGCTTTAGTCTGCTGAGCCATCTGGCCAGTCCAGAAATATTTGCTTTTTTACTATTCTCATCTAAATTTCATTCATAAATGAATTCACATATTCAACAATTCACTCAAAAACTAAGCAATGCGAGGCACGCAGTTGTTCAATTTAAGTAATTCATAATGAAATTTTCTACTATTACTTCTGTGAAAAGCATTTTAATGTCACTTGTGCTGTCTCCATTTTCAATCTTTCCAAATAATCTTTTGTTGTTCTTTTCAGCATCTTTGAACTGTTGGATTAAGTTTTCAAGGTCCTTTGCTATTTTTAATAAGTATTAAACACAATCCTGTCTTCCCAATATATATATTGGTTCATAACATCTAATATACAGTGAGTGAAGCCTATAGAACTCCAACTAGTCAAGTCCTAAATAAATATACATCAAGGAATACAACAGTAAAGATTTCCAGGAATTCAACACAAGACCAGAAAATCAGAATCTACAGAAGAGGCACAAGTCAGCTAGAGAGGAGAGCCCATAATAATCACAGCAGACTTCTCAACACAAAGCCTTACATCAAAGAGAGCATGGGGTGAAGTATTATAAGTCCTAAAAGAAAACAACCTCCAAATCACTCCTTAATGAGGAAGAATTTTTTTGAGAAAATACAGATGGCAATATGCAGCAGCGATGGAGGCACTCTCTAAATATATTTGAAGCACTTAATGTACACGGAGTAAAAGGAGCACAGCAACTCACCATTGAAAAGCAGTCTTTCTCTAAAGAACCTCTCTTTTCTTCCTTACACTTTTTTGCACAAATATCCTATGAGAATCTAATAAGTTAGATCTCTCTTACTAAAAAGATAATTAGTTTTCTTATATTTAATTATTTTCCATCCAGAGTATTTAATCAGTTTTTTTGTTTTGTTTTGTTTTTGTAGACTCAATTTGTCTTTGTTTTTATTTTATAGAGTACAAAATAGTATTAAAACAGAAAAAATACAAGTGAAGGGTCAGCCAAATCGCTCAACAGATTAAAGTGCCTGAAAGCAGGCGCAAGGGTCTGGGGTTCAATCCCCGGGTCTGCCATGCTAGCCCCATGCTTCCCAGGGCTCACTAAGAAGGTAATTGAGACTGGGCATGGTGGCGCATGCCGTTCATCCCAGCTCTTGGAAGGCTCTAACAGGCAGATCACTAAGAGTTGAATCTAGTAGTAAGACTGAACGTCCTGTAGATACTTCCCTAAAATATTAAAAAAATAAAGGAAAAGAAAGAAAAAAATACAAGTGATACACAATTTTACTTAACAAAGTAATATGAATTTCACAGTATTCATTGCACACTTGTTTTTCAAAAATTTCTGTTCCATTGCTTTCACTGAGGGATTTGCTAAAAATAGCTTCTCCATCTTGGAAAGGAAAAAAATCTCATTTTGTAGGTTTTGTTTTTTCATTCTCATCTTGCACTTGGCTTTGAATTCAATCTTTTTCTCACTGAATCATTGTATGTTCTACAGTAATCGAATGGAAAATCCACTACGCCTTTGATGTCTAAAGATAGTGTTTCATTTATATGACAAAATTTAGCTAATAATTAATATGAAATATAAAGAATAAATCTTGTCGATATTATTATTTAATTCTGAATTTCTCCATTTATGTATTTGCTCTTTGAAAAATATCTATTCCATGTGTTTTACATCTGAAAGCAAAAACAAAAGCTCAGATACTTGTCTCTAAAATAAACCAGTTTCTCAGAAAATTGTGTTTTATGTCTGAATTTTCTAACTTTAATTGCATGTCCTTGGAGTAGAGAATGGCCTTCCATTTATTTTATTGTATTGTTACAGAGCCAACTATCTTGTTATTGTTCTAGGAAACAATAAATAGTGGTATGGATTGAAATTGTGCGTGTGGTGCTGCGTAGAGAGAAATGGTGGCAGTATTCTCAACGCGGTGACGTAAGTGTTTTCTGACAAGCAGTCTGTGCATCTTTCCAGCGTTTCGGACAGGGGAACAGAAACAGAACCTAAGGAAGTGAGAAGCAAGGCGAGTACAAAAAGGCAGCACAGGTGGGGAGGATACTCGAGGCTACCGAGGAGTGAAGAGCTGCTGTGTCTACATGAAACGAAGGAAAGTATTTTGACCATCAGGTTTATGCGTATTTGCTCAGATACTTTTACAAACATCATTCCAATCCTGTTGAAAAATTCCTCTCATTAAAGTTCCACTTTGAATATGTAGTATACTTATGAGAAAACCACACAGAGGTCGGGTAGCTTTTCATTACAACAGCAAGTACCTGAGATGAACAACTTAGAAGGCAGGAAGCTGCAGCTCACGGCTTCAGACGGCTGCTGCTGCACCTGCTGCTGTCGTTCCTGCGCAAAGGCACTGCACAGTCATGGAGGGGACTGAGCAGAGCACGGCTGCCTGCTTCTTATTGGACAGGAAGCAGGCCTCAGTAAACATTCCAGGGCGTACCCTCAGTGACCTCCTGCACCCCACCCAGACCCATCCGCTTCAGTGTTCCACCGCCTCCCAGCAACTCCCTCCGGGGAGGAGCAAACCTTTGCAATTGGACATTCTGAAGATACTTATTCAAGCCATAGCGCAGTGGAGAGAGTTTGTTCAAAATGCTTATGTGGCATCTTCTACCATAAGAAGAAAAAGAGTTGTGCAGTCTGTGTCCTCAACGTAAAGGTCCATGTTTGAAGAGGGCTTCCTTGAGCACTATTTTAGCAGTTCTGATCCTCAGGTTTCCCCTCCGAAGTCATTTTCTAACAGCCTTGCATCATTTTTCTCATGTAACTTACTCCCAGCAAACACTACTGATTATGTTTCTAATTTATTTTTTTCTGCAATAATTATTTATTGCGATAGCATTAAATAATTTGATCTCTGTTGTGAAAAAGTATTATATGATTTCCTCTGAGCTGGATGAGGAATGTGTGGGAAGGATTTTAATAAAAGGTTGATGTTTAGCAAGCACTTGATATGGTCTTCAGTTCATAATATGATCATCATAATTTTTTTCATTTTATTTATTGAAGAACAAGCAGTAATGGGAGTTTTAAATCAAGTTAGTAGGACAGATTCAAAAATTTATACATTGCACATTTTTTTGTAGTGGCTTTTTGTTGTAAAAGGTGCATACAGGATATTCTGTGTACAAATACTATTAGAGCAGATGTCTCTAATCAATAAATTAAGAGAATGTAGCTGTATACTTATTTTTCTAAAGCTGAATTATAGTACAGTTTCAATAATTAATACTTTTTATATTGGTATCTTCCTAGTGGTTATCCACAGTACAAGGAGCAGACAGGATATCCTGTCCAAACACTATTAGTGAAAATCTTTCTTCTCATAGAATTATGCAAAAGTAGCTTCATATTTATCCTATTCTCTATCTACAAATACAGAATGGTCCTTCATTTGTATCCCATTTTTTGTTTAGTCCTGTCAGAAATAGGTATTCTTTTGACATTCAATTACTATAGCTGCTTGAATTCAGCAAAACACTTCAACACAGTCCCGCAGTCCACAACACTAGTGGGTTATCCACAGAAATTGTTGACTAGAGCTATTTACAGCTCAGCATATTATTATGGCTTTACTTTATATACCTCGTTTTTCTACTTTTCTGCTGGATGGTGAAGACCGAGATAAAGCAAGACTTATATAACAAAAAATGTAACTTTTGTATTTGATAAGGTCAGTCAAGTCCCCTCAGGGTTTATCCTGTAACTCTGTACCTCACTCTGTAGATCGTTTGTCTGTGTCAGCCATGTGGATGAGTCACGGCCATTGCTTCACCAGTTTGGTCTCTGTGAAAGCCTGAGAGAAAGTTTTCTCTCCATGTTATTCTTCTTAGGCACACTATAGATCATCAATTGCATTCCTCTGTGGCTCCATAATCTCCTTGATGAGTTACATAATGCTACAGTACAGGTTCTCCTTTGTCCTGAGTCTTCACTGACCTTGAAAGGCTACGGCCAAAATGTTGGCTGACCTTGCAGACCATTAATTTCTCTAATTTTTGATCTATAAACTTAGGTTGTTAACCCTCCAGAAGAGAAGCTGTTTATTACCTTTCAACATATGCAGTACAGTTTACCGTATCTGACTAAATTCTTTTTAGTTGTAGTTTTACCTTTCTATTTGTATGATTATGTTTTTAAGTAATTTGTTATCTTATAAGGTCTGTGACTGAGGTGATTTTATCCTACTTGCTTTACCCATATCTGATATAATGCTGCAACATAGTAGGCAAAATACTGAAATTAATGTTGAAATACAACATTCTAAGTCATATATTAGTTCAATGCCCCAAATGGAATATTAGTGAAATTATTAAGATCAGTGATATGTTCTGTACATAAAGTGTGATGCACAATAGACATTCAATAAATATTGAAAGCAAAGACACTTGAAATAAAATCCTAGAGCTAGAACCCAAAACTTTAAAACAGCTTCTTTAAAATACTAAACTTTATAATATAATTTGTATGTGTTACACATATCAATATACATCATAGCTGATAATAGACACTAAATTAAACTAAAAGAGGAAGAAAAGCACAAAAAAGAAACTAGAGAGTGAGGAGGTATTTTTTCTTACTAATGTATCACAAATGTTGATATTTGAGCTCAAGGTAATTAGGGATTAGAACGGATTTGTCTTTAATATAATTTAGTTGAAGGACCGTCCAAATAGCTCAGTGGATTAAAGCGCCTGCTTAGGCAGACACAGGGGCCCAGAGTTTGATTCCCTGGTTTGCCCTGCTGGCCGTGCCCCAGGACTGTGTGAAAAGGCAATTGAGACTGGGCGTGGTGGCATGCAGTCTACGATCCCAGCACTTGGGAGTCTGTAAACAGGCAGATCACTATGAGTCTGATCTACACAGTGAAACCCTGTAAACCCTATCCTAAAAAAAAATTCAACATTAGTTGAATTTAATTAGTATTCATTTGATTTGTCTAAGATAATCCAAATACTACAGAAAAATTCAATAAACAATTTCATCTTTATAAAGGAATAAAAATCTAAATTTAGTTCAATATAAAAATGTGATTAATTTATACTCTAGAAGGAGTAACTGCAACTGACATTAAATATCATTTCGTTTTCTAGTAGCATCTCCTAGCACATTTAATTTTAAATCAGCCCTGGTAATATCATAATTTACCATTTCACATAATTTGCATTTCTATTTACTATTATAATCTTATTTATTGATTCCTGACTAGTTCTGTGTGAACAAGTCAGGTATTTTGTGACACTAAGAAGTCACATTCCTCACACTTTAGGTTCCTTCTCTATAAAATAAAATTGTTAAGATAAAAGCCTACATTTGCATTTTCAGATTGTATATCAGTTTCCATTCTGTATGTTCAAGAACAAAATTCAGGAAAAACAATTAGCAAAGAGTTGTGCTTTTTTATTTGTTTGCCTGTTTGGTTTGCTTTACTATTTTCAGAAGGCTGTATTTGTCTCCCATACTTTAGTTTTGATCATAAGAGCATATCCTTGAAACAGAAAACATTTTTATCATGCAAATTCAAGTAATATTTTACTTACTCAAAATGAATATAATATCTATGTCTTAAATTCAAAATATAATAGACTTTGCAAAGAATTTTGCAGAGAACTGTCACAAAAATTTTTGCATGTCTCTGAGGATACTCTTTTGTCACTTGGAAAGTATGTCAGCATGTTTGCTGTAGATACAGAATGACACTGAGGTCCTAGACTTAGGTTCAGAATCAAACATCTCATTGACTTAATTAGAGTAATTCAGGGGCCATAGGAAACAGTGACTTAAATGAATTGAGCCTTAGAAGCTTTCTCCATAGAGTCTTAGTGATGCCCACTTGGACAATGAGCAAGTGGGGTTAAAGGGTTTCATTTCTTTTGTTTTTTAGGGAAGGTTCTACAGGGGTGGGCTGAGCCAGACACACACACACACACACACACACACACACACACACACACACACACACACACACTTGAAAATCACAGAGTTGTTATAAATTTGCTTAGGATGACATGAAAACGTATTGGTGAACCTGGATGCTTCCTATAGCACCATTCCTGTAGTTAATAATTTATTGTTACAGAATTTCAAGTTCATAAGATGTTAATTATTATCTTTCTAGTTACCACCTGAATGAAATCACATTTAACTAAGAAATAAATACAATTCATACATCCAGGTACATGTCCTGCTCGCACTGTGCAACTTGGCATGCATATTTTGGTGTTCAGACCATGGTTATTTTCATCAGTAAAATTATGAAACTATACATCCTAATGTTTGGACATTCTGCTTTCCATAAAATACTAATTTTGTAGTTTGTAAATCTAAAATACTGTATGCATTTGTTTTCCTCCTAACTTTAAAGATCTTAACGTCTACTCGTGTCAATATTGATTCTATATCCCAAAACTAAAAGTAGCATGTGTATTAAAAGTACTTCTACTTCAGTCTCAAGCAGACATACACACTGATTCAGGAATGGCTCGAAGGTTAATGGCCTGACCATGGGTTAAAAAAAAATCATTATATGTGTATAGCTATCAGGGTAACTGTCATCTTAACTTCTTTATAAAGCAATTTTGAAAACCATAAATACAATGCCCAGGCAGCAATTTTAAGATAATAGAATTTTTATAAATGCTACCTAATCAATGTAAAATTTCATCTTAAGTACCTTGAAATGAGGAGAAATGCATGTATAGGTTAACTTATAAAAAGCCACTCGTCAATAGTGTTTTTATTATTTTTAAAATTATAGAAATGAGAACTCTGATTTGTAAAGCTGATTTAACTTGTATATAAACATCTTTAAACAGGAAATAAGCAGAATATATAATATTAGAAAAATATTTAAAATTTATGTTACTAACATTTGCTTTAGTGATAAATGGATTCTCTTTAGTTTGCATTTGAATATATGTTCGAAAAATATTTTTGCTTTTTCCTAATAATTGCCAATGTTAATTTTTCTTAACTCTAATTTAGTAATCATCCACAGAATTTTTAAAGTGATAATTCTAGTATTATTAATTTGAAAATTTTGAAGATTTTATGAGTTTTAGAGCATCGGTTCTTCCCAGTTCTCATTTCCCTTCCCACCTATTCCTGGAGCTACTATATAAACACAAATCTTAGTTTACATTCTTGATTACCTTAGCCTTAATTTTTTAATGTGTCTTATCTTATTTTTAAAGTACATTAAGATAGTAATTAAAATTATAGGGATTGTTTAGCTATACTTCACCAGCATATCATGTGCTTTTAAATGTGTATGTAAATTAGTGCATTAAGAAAGATTTTAGAAGCACATAGTACAGCATTTAGATCTTAGTCCCATTATTCTAAAGCCAGAGCATTCTTTAAGACTTATATCTGATTTAAAGTACATGAATCCAAGCTGAACACACACACACACACACACACACACACACACACACACACACACACACACACATTGTTTTATGGATTGTAGAGACTGAGAAGCCAAATTGCAGAGTGAGTGAATATTTATATAAAATTAATATTTACATAATAATGGGCTAGGTATTGTTCAAAAGCTATTGTAAATATTTAATACAGTATTTTATTTATATGCAAAGCCAAATATGTATCTGTTGTTCAGCGGAGCCAACGCTGGTAAGCTAGATAAGACAGAAAGCATATCTTACCAACATCATTGACCATAGCTGCTTATTTCTGTGGGGAAGACTAAGGTTTTTTTTTTTTTTTTAAGAGAAAATGTTTATAAAGGAAATGAGGGCAAGCACAGGGTCTGGGGTTCAATCCCCAGCACCACATGCCATGCCGGCCCTGCCCCCAGGCACACTGAACTGTCCAAAGAGACAAGGCACGGTGGCACATGTCAGTAATCCTAGTGCACAGGAGGTTAAAACAGGAGATCACTATGAGTCTGATCTGCATAATGAAAGTGGGTAGAAAATACGTAATATTTTTTCAAAAATTGAAATGAGACAAATAATCGGATTAGAAATTAGAAAGTGGGGAGTTCTATAACTATTTAACACTCAGGTGTTTGGAGCACTGGGACAATTTTAACCTAATATGTAAATACAATCACAAGCATGTTCATATATGCATGAAAGAGCGATTTGTCTAGCACATTCATATTTGTGGGTTTCAGGTAAGGATCAATTCGTATCAGCAGTCATGATCAGCACAGTAGAATAACGTCCCTACCCCAGCTCTCAATTAATTGTTCTAGAGTACTTAGATCCTTCTTGTACACCACTGACGGCTGTGCAGAATGAGATAGCCCGCACTGTCTCCATACACAAACATCCACAGGTGCAATATTAGTGCTCACACACATGAGATTATTTCATTACTGATCTGTTTATTTCTCTTACAGTTCTACTGAAATTACCTGACTTATATGAAATTACAAAATAGAATACGAAAGAAAATAACAAGAATACAGTTTTATGAAGATTAAATTAAATGACGAACTTGCTACAAAAATTCTGTTGAGATGGGGGTGAGCAATTTTTAAAAAGCTGAAAAAAAGAATGAAAGAACTCTAAGGATTCCCTATTTAAATTGATGACACATACCTGTAATTCTAGCACTCTGCAGACAGATGGGAATTGATATGAATTCAAGACTAGCCTGTACTACATGCTGAGTTTGAGGCCAGCCTGAACAGCATCGTGGAATTCTGTCTTTAAAAAATATCCTAGCTATCTTGGTGCTTTTTGCAAGAGAGAAGAGTCAGATCCCACTGAACAAAAAATGGAGGGCTTTGGCCTGGTAGCAAAAGCTGGCTGGTTGGCTGTATATTCCAAGTTAAAATAAATATTTAAGGAATATGTTCAGTATATTTTACCCATCTACCCTGAAAAGTCTGACTCTGGTTACTTTTCTTTTTTTCTGAACTGGGGATTGAACTCAGGCCCTTACCCTTGCCAGGGAAGTGCTTAGCCCACTGAACCATCTCCTCAGCCCCATGTGGTTACATTTTATTCACATTTATAATGCATATCTGCATATCTGTTCAAACAAAACTTAAACTAAAGCTTAGTTTTTTCCAACTTCGTTGTACGTTTCCTTTTGTATTTCTGCTTTTCGCTTCTTATACTAGGGAGACTATACAATATTTACATATATGTGTCTGGTTTATCTCACGAGTATATGTTCAAGTGGCATCCACCTCAGTATAAATGCTTCAAACTTATCATTCTTAATAGCTGAGTAATACTCCATTATATAGAAATACCACATCTTTTTCAACCATTCCTCATGTGATGGACATCTTGGTT